>CAMAPE010000013.1:21540000-21630000 GCA_945859875.1 Cuscuta europaea | reverse complement strand
TGAAGACAAGTTTTAGAACTAGGTAAGATCTTTCCAACGACATATTAGACGTTTTCAACGGCACAAAATAGAGCAAGATATGATCATATCGAATTCTACACGAGCTCGGAGTGAAATCAGAAACATTTGTAAATATATGGTTAATCTGTAACTTTTAATTAATGCATTGTAAATGAAGTTTGAACAATAGCTTTAGAGCTCAGATCTATCTTTCCAACGAGATATAATACGCTCCAGACGGATAAACACACAGCAAGATATGAGTGTCACAAATACTTAGCCTTATCTCTATGATTTAGCGTTTTCAGAGAAAATAGAGCACTTTTAGCGTAAATACAGTGTATTTTAGTAATTGATCAATCATCCCTTGATATTTTGAAACCATCGCCTTAAGACAAGTTTTAGAAAATGGTAAGATCTTTCCAACGAGATATTAAACGCTTTCAGTGGCACAAAATAGAGCAAGATATGATCGCATCAAATCTACACGAGTTCGGAGTGAAATCAGAAACATTTGTGAATATATGGTTAATCTGTAACTTTTAATTAATGCATTGTAAATGAAGTTGGAACAATAGCTTTAGAGCTCCGATCTATCTTTCCAATGAGATATAATACGATCCAAACGGATAAACACACAGCATGATATAAGTGACACAAATACTTAGCCTTATGCCTATGATTTAGCGTTTTCAGCGAAAATAGAGCACTTTTAGCGTAAATACAGTGAATTTTAGTAATTAGGCAATCCTCCCTTGATATTTTGAAAGCAGCGCCTGAAGACAAGTTCAAGAAATCGGTAAGATCTTTCCAACGAGATATTAAACGCTTTCAGCGGCACAAAATAGAGCAACATATGATCGCATCAAATTCTGCACGAGTTCGGAGTGAAATCAGAAACATTTGTGAATATATGGTTAATCTGTAACTTTTAATTAAGTCATTGTAAATGAAGTTTAAACAATAGCTTTAGAGCTCCGATCTATCTTTCCAACTAGATATAATACGATCCAAACGGATAAACACACAGCAAGATATGAGTGTCACAAATACTTAGCCTTATCTCTATGATTTAGCGTTTTCAGCAAAAATAGAGCACCTTTAGCGTAAATACAGTGTATTTTAGTAATCAGGCAATCATCCCTTGATATTTTGAAACGAGATTCTGAAGACAAGTTTTAGAACTCGGTAAGATCTTTCCAACGAGATATTAAACGCTTTAAACAGCACAAAATTGAGCAAGATATGATCGCATCAAATTCTACACGAGTTCGGAGTGAAATCAGAAACATTTGTGAATATATGGTTAATCTGTAACTTTTAATTAATGCATTGTAAATGAAGGTTGAACAATATCCTTAGAGCTACGATCTATCTTTCCAACGAGAAATAATACGCTCCAAATGGATAAACACACAGCAAGATATAAGTGTCCCAAATACTTGGCCTTATCTCTATGATTTAGCGTTTTCAGCGAAAATAGAGCACTTTAAGTGTAAATACAGTGTAATTTAGTAATTAGGCAATCATCCCTTGATATTTTGAAACCAAGGCCTGATGACAAGTTTTAGAAATTGGTAATATCTTTCCAAAGATATTAAACGATTTTAAAGGCAAAAAATAGAGCAAAATATGATCGCATCAAATTCTACACGAGTTCGGAGTGAAATCAGAAACTTTTGTGAATATATGGTTAATCTGTAACTTTTAAATAATGCATTGTAAATGAAATTGGAACAATATCTTTAGATCTCCGATCTATCTTTCCAACGTGATATAATACGCTCCAAACGGATAAACACACAGCAAGATATGAGTGTCACAAATACTTAGCCTTATCTCTATGGATTAGCGTTTTCAGCGAAAATAGAGGACTTTTAGCGTAAATACAGTGTATTTTAGTAATTAGGCAATAATCCCTTGATATTTTGAAACCAGCACCTGAAGAGAAGTTTTAGAACTCGGAAAGATCTTTCCAACGAGATATTAAAGGCTTTCAACGGCACAAAATAGAGCAAGATATGATCGTATAAAATTCTACACGACTTCGGAGTGAAATCAGAAACATTTGTAAATATATGGTTAATCTGTAACTTTTAATTAATGCATTGTAAATGAAGTTGGAACAATAGCTTTAGAGCTCCGATCTATCTTTCCAACAAGATATAATACGCTCCAAACGGATAACCACACATCAAGATATGAGTGTCACAAATACTTAGCCTTATCTATATGATTTAGCGTTTTCATAGAAAATAGAGCACTTTTAGCGTAAATACAGTGTATTTTAGTAATTAGGCAATCATCCCTTGATATTTTGAAACCAGTGCCTGAATAAACGTTTTCGAACTCGGTAAGATCTTTCCAACGAGATATTAAATGCTTTCAACGGCACGAAATAGAGCAAGATATGATCGCATCAAATTCTACACGAGTTCGGAGTGAAATCAGAAACATTTGTGAATATCTGGTTAATCTGTAAATTTTAATTAATGCATTGTAAATGAAGTTGGAACAATAGCTTTAGAGCTCCGATCTATCTTTCCATCGAGATATAATACGCTCCAAACGGATAAACACACAGCAAGATATGAGTGTCACAAATACTTAGCCTTATCTCTTTGATTTAGCGTTTTCAGCGAAAATAGAGCACTTTTAGCGTAAATACAGTGTATTTTAGTAATTAGGCAATCATCCCTTGATATTTTGAAACCAGCGCCTGAAGACAAGTTTTACAACTCGTTATGATCTTTCAAACAAGATATTAAACGCTTTAAACGGCAAACAATAGAGCAAGATATGATCGCATCAAATTCTACACGAGTTCGGAGTGAAATCAGAAACATTTGTGAATATATGGTTAACATGTAACTTTTAATTAATGCATTGCAAATGAAGTTGGAAGAATAGCTTTAGAGCTCCGATCTGTCTTTCCAACGAGATATAATACGCTCCAAACGGATAAACACACAGCAAGATATGAGTGTCACAAATACTTAGCCTTATCTCTTTGATTTAGCGTTTTCAGGAAAAATATAGCACTTTTAGCGTAAATACAGTGTATTTTAGTAATTAGGCAATCATCCCTTGATATTCTGAAACCAGAGCCTGAAGAGAAGTTTTAGAAATCGGTATGATCTTTCCAACGAGATATTAAACGCTTTTAACCGCACAAAATAGAGCATGATATGATCGCATCACATTCTACACGAGTTCGGAGTGAAATCAGAAACATTTGGGAATATATGGTTAATCTGTAACTTTTAATTAATGCATTGAAAATGAAGTTGGACAATAGCTTTAGATCTCCGATCTATCTTTACAACAAGATATAATACGCTCCAAACGGATAAACACACAGCAAGATAAGAGTGTCACAAATACTTAGCCTTATCTCTATGATTTAGCGTTTTCAGCGAAAATAGAGCACTTTTAGCGTAAATACAGTGTATTTTAGTAATTAGGCAATCATCCCTTGCTATTTTGAAACCAGCGCCTGAAGCCAAGTTTTAGAACTTGGTAAGATCTTTCCAACGAGATATTAAACGCTTTCAACGGCACAAAATAGAGCAAGATATGATCGCATCAAATTCTACACGAGTTCGGAGTGAAATCAGAAACATTTGTTTATATATGGTTAATCTGTAACTTTTAATTAATGCATTGTAAATGAAGTTGGAACAATAGCTTTAGAGCTCCGATCTATCTTTCCAACGAGATATAACACGCTCCAAACGGATAAACACACAACAAGATATGAGTGTCAAAAATACTTAGCCTTATCTCTATGATTTAGCGTTTTCAGCGAAAATAGATCACTTTTAGCGTAAATACAGTGTATTTTAGTAATTAGGCAATCCTCCCTTGATATTTTGAAACCAGCTCCTTAAGAAAAGTTTTAGAACTCGGTAAGATGTTTCCAACGAGACATTAAACACTTTCAACGGCAAAAAATAGAGCAAGATATGATCGCATCAAATTCTACACGAGTTCGGAGTGAACTCAGAAACATTTGTGAATATATGCTTCATCTGTAACTTTTAATTAATGCATTGTAAATGAAGTTGGAACAATAGCTTTAGAGCTCCGATCTATCTTTCCAACGAGATATAATACGCTCCAAACGTATAAACACACAGCAAGATATGAGTGTCACAAACACTTAGCCTTATCTCTATGATTTAGCGTTTTCAGCGAAAATAGAGTACTTTTTGCGTAAATACAGTGTATTTTAGTAATTAGGCAATCATCCCTTGATATTTTGAAACTAGAACCTGAAGAAAAGTTTTAGAACTCGGTAAGATATTTCCAACGAGGTATTAAACGCTTTCAACGGCACAAAATAGAGCAAGATATGATCGCATCAAGTTCTACACGAGCTCGGAGTGAAATCAGAAACATTTGTGAATATATGGTTCATCTTTAACTTTTAATTAATGCATTGTAAATGAAGTTGGAATAATAGCTTTAGAGTTCCGATCTATCTTTCTAAATAGATATAATACGCTCCAAACGGATAAACACTCAGCAAGATATGAGTGTCACAAATCATTAGCGTAAATACAGTGTACTTTAGTAATTAGGAAATCATCCCTTAATATTTTGAAACCAGCGCCTGAAGACAAGTTTTAGAAAATACTTAGCCTTACCCGCACGGGTAGCTCAGTTGGTCGAGCGGTAGGAAAAATTGGACGTCGACCAAGGTTCGAATCCCGCAGCGGCCAAAAGGGGGTTTTCAGAACCTGAAATAAGGCTGGCCCTCTGGTGCGCACGGGTAAAGGCCTAATGATGCTTTGCCGACTGAGTCACCGTGATTTACTCCCCCACTATCCTGTCGGGTCGGGGTGGGGGGGCCCTTGGGGTTGGGGATTCAACCTTTTGGACGTAGAAAATAATTAGCCTTATCTCTATGATTTAGCGTTTTCAGCGAAAATAGAGCACTTTTAGCGTAAATACAGTGTATTTTAGTAATTAGGCAATCATCCCTTGATATTCTGAAACCAGAGCCTGAAGACAAGGTTTAGAACTTGGTAAGATCTTTCCAACAAGATATTAAACGCTTTCAACGGCACAAAATAGAGCATGATATGATCGCATCACATTCTACACGAGTTCGGAGTGAAATCAGAAACATTTGTGAATATATGGTTAATCTGTAACTTTAAATTCATGCATTGTAAATGAAGTTGGAACAATAGCTTTAGATCTCCGATCTATCTTTCCAACTAGATATAATACGCTCCAAACGGATAAACACACAGCAAGATATGAGTGTTGTTAGTCCCTGTTTCTGTAACAGCAATGAATAATCGATCTAACAAGGAAGATTAAACGTAAAGATGAACACAGAATGAATCACCGTAAAACCTTCTTTGATAAACCGTGGAAGCGTACAACAGAATGATATGCGTAAGGCTATGAATAATAAGTACGACGTTCAGCCTTTTCCTAAACCTCGGCTCCCTTTTTATAGGCGAGGTTTAGGTTAGGCGTACCAGGCTTTTAGCCTGTTTAAATGGGCCTAACACTTGGCCTGATTTCTATCTAATTGATGCACTAAATAAATACAAGGATTAAATATAAAGCTAATCTATGACCAACTTGATTCACAATTAAATATCTCCAACAATCTCCCCCTTTGTGATCAAGTGCCATTCTCTTATTGCTTATGAGACTTGAAGTAGTGCCTCCTCATACCAAGTGCATGTTCATACTGCCTCAGCACATTTCTCTTTTCGAGGCGATCGTCAATGGCCTTTAAAATTGTCTCTACAGTAGAGTGTTCCTTTTGAACATAAGACGATGCCTCTTGAAGATTTTCCTCTAGCTTTGCCTTCATCTTTAGAATCTGCTCTTTGATTATCTTCAGTGTTCCGTCGCAGTACTTCTCAATCTCACTGACTACCATCAGACGCTTTTCGTTCTTGTGGTTCAGATAGGTGACTGCTGGCGGTGTGAAGAAGATGTGGTAGGCTGGGAAATCTTCAAGTTCTGGACCATACAGTCTTGGTTTTGTCAGATTTGTCTTCTTCAGATTGCACTCAATAGCCATCTGTAGGTCATATGAAGAGTGTACTCGGATTTGTCTAAGCATGAATCTCTTGATAGCTGCGAGCCCTTCGCTGTATATTATGCTCTGCCTGACTGGAAGGTATCTGTAGGCCATGAACATTTGGTAGATGTCATCCGGTTTCAGCATGATGAAGTCGTTCTCTTGACAAGTAAATTCGCTCCCATCAGTGCGTTGAAGTCTGTAAGTGTAGAATGTCACTCCATGATAGTCTTCAGCCTTCACTTGCAGAATTTGATGAATCGGGAGAATATTCGACTTCAGATCTTGTTCCATCAGTTCTCTCTGTGTACCGGTTGACCTTTGTAGCAACATATGCAGATGACCTCTAGCCTGCTTTCCTTTCAAGTGAGTAAGGCCTCTTAGCTTCAGTTCATTCAGTGGCTTGACTCTGTCTGGTCTACGCCAGATATGCTCTCTGATTTCTTCTTGGAAGGGGGCTTTGATACGAACATTATCCCAGGGTTTCTCTGTCTTGGGAAGTCTTCCCGCTGTTTGTCTTACGACCGATTCAAGAGTCTTCTGGAATTCTTTGTAATTCTCCCCTTCCTTGCGTTCATCGTCCTCGAGCCTTATAATATCATTAGAGCATTTGTTGATCAGCTCTCGTAGCCACCAGTTTCTTTGCATGTCCTCTTGTTCGGCTTCAACCCGAAGATCATCCCATTCTGTCCATTTTCTTGGCCATTTGTCATATATCACCGCCTCTTCCAGTGCATCATGGATGTCTTTGCCTGGGGAAATATATGGAATTCTTTGTTCAGGCGGTGATTGTTCCTGTGTAGCACTACCGGGTTCGCTAGGATTGCCCGTTGACATCAGCTTAGAACTGGGTTCCAACTGATGGCCTGATGGAGAAGATGTACCAGTGGTAACATCATCAGGACTTCCATCCCCTCCTCGGTTGGTATCTCTGGGAGATACGCCTCGGGATGTTATTTCTAGCTCGATCATGCTAGATAGTTTGGCTGTGGATGGTGGCTGTTGGTTTGTTGAGGTTTCAGGTTGAATTGGCTGTGGAGTTTTGCTTGGGAGAGCAGTTTGCTCAAGTGATCGAGGTCGCTTGTTCTCCCCCTCATGAGGATCCGAATCATCGGGGTCCTCATGGGAACGTTTGCGACCACGAAGACTCTCCTTGCAAGTGCTCTTGGTTTCGGGTGAAGAAAGAAGAGCTTCAAGTATGGCTTGCTGATGAAGAGTGAGGTTGTCTTCTGGGGTATTTAAGAGGTTGTTCAGCAAAGCCGAAGCTAGTGTGTCAAAGGATAGGGAGGAGAGATCGATGGAGGGTGTGGTCGGGTGTGGGGAGAATACTGGTTCTGTATCCTGGGTTCCCCGAGAAATAGAAGGGACAGGAATTTGGTTTATGGATTGGTGGGATAGAGGGGTGGAGGATATGGGTTGTGTATGGGAGATGAACGGTTCAGGGGAAGGTTGGGGTGGTGTCTGTTCAGACCGAACCGCTTGGGTGGTCCTAAATTCCTGTGCTAGAGCGGTCATTGCATCTTGCACCCATGGCTTAATGGTGGAATCCAGGAAGCGATTCAGTAGAACGTTTACATCTTCAAAGGTAGGGTGACCAGTTACGGGGGTTGTAACTGTTGACACAGCATCAATGAAGATTGCTGATGTGTGGCCTGCATTTAATGATGGAATCATTATGGGCGTAGCAGGGCTTCCAACCGTCATAGCTTGCGCTCTGGTTGTTGCGTTCAGGGTGAGTGCACCTGTATGTGCAGTGAATAGTGTAGGTGTCCTAGAAAATGAAGAAAATGTGGGGAATGTGACACCTAGACTCGATGTGAGAGAAGAAGGGGTTTTGACCTCGGGAGATAGGTCAATTGTATGCTCAACTGATTCAGAAGGAACCAGCGAGGGGGTTGAGTCCCGTTCTTTTGAAACAATAGCCTTTTGAGAGGCAATTGAGTGGCTGGGAGAGGGCTGTGCATGCGCAGTTAAGCCAGATGCTGCGACTTCTACTCGGGAACCGAAAAGATCGGCTCCTGTGCTTAGGGATTCGGCTCGGCTTATCTGGATAAAGGAGTCGCAGGCCGCAAAGATGTGCTCGTCTACCTTATCAAACAGACTCTTTTTGGCTCGGGGCTGGGGCTTGGCCTTAGCAGCCTTGTCATTCTTGACCTTTGCCCTGGTCTCTCGGATGACGACTTCTTCCGAGTTGATTGACGCCTTAATCGAATGAGCCGCCTCATCATAGTCGTCCTTTGAGCAGTTTGTCTCGCTGGAAACAACTATCGGCTTAGCTTTTTCCTTGATTGTGAAGACTTGGGGTCTGCCAGCGATTATTGGTGCTGCGTCTTCAGCAGTTATTCTTTTCTTTTTCGGAGATTCGACTGGCAGCTTTCCTTTTCTGATTAGGGCATATGTTAGCTCCACGTCATCACTGTCATTGTCGTCGTCATCATCATCCGAGCCAGATTCTCCGCTCTCCGTGCCCACACTCTCAGAAGCCTCGTCGTCAGTGTTCGTTTGGGCTTCACTTGACGATTCATTGGCCGTTTCCTCAGCGTCTTTTTCGGTGCCCTCAGCCGCCTGACTCGTCTCAAGAGAGTCGTCAGACTTTCCTTCATTGGGCGAACCGGCCACTGGTTTCTGTGGCTTTTGGGCTCTCTTAGGACCCTTACTCACACTCGGCTTTGTCCCTTGGGTAGGTCCAGCTGGGTTTTGCTGAACCATAGGGACGGTCTTCTCTGTGGCTTCCTTGTACTGCTGAACAGCTGGATTTGAAGACCTTACAAGATTGAGCAGAAACCCAGGGATCCGCAGACCGTAGGTCGGGTTCTTATCTGCTTTAAAGTATTGCAGCTTTGGTGCTGTGAAGTGAGGATCTGTACTGCGTCTAGGTATGGAGGCGTGCTCTGCCATGCAGTCGTTGATGATTAGTCCAAGCCACCTAGCGTACGGAATGGTACCTGGCCTATTCTTTTCTTTGGCCTTGACCAGGTCCATTAGCTCTGAGAAGAAGAGCTGTGCCAAGTCATAGTGTTTGTTGAAGGCGATCCCGTGGAAGACTAGCAGTATTTGCTTGTTGCATTTGTCGAAGCCAGCATGCTTTGGCGACAAGCATTTGTTCACCGCCCGTTGAAAGCGTTTAATATCTATTTGGAAAGATCTTACCAAGTTCTAAAACTTGTCTTCAGGCGCTGGTTTCAAAATATCAAGGGATGATTGCCTGATTACTAAAATACACTGTATTTACGCTAAAAGTGCTCTATTTTTGCTGAAAACGCTAAATCAAATTATGTTCGGAGCTCTAAATCTATTCTTCCCCCCCATGGTGAAAGGGGTAGCTAAGAAGCAGCACCCCCCTCAAAAAAGAGCATAAGTCGTACCTTAGTTCAAGCTTGTGTCCGTACCAATGGTGGTGACCGTTGGAGAAGATGCAAAAAGTCAACGGTGGCCGATGATGAAACAAAGTGGAAAAAGTTAATCCCCACAGCTAGAGGATGCTAGAACTACCTCCAAATCCAAATTTGAGCAAGAGATTCGAGCTGGAGAGGCGTTGACCTTCTTGGAGTGAATAGTGTTTCCGAGAGCAAAAACGTGAGAAGAAGAGCTAAGAACCTCGGAATGAGCTCAAAAATTCGATATTCTGCTTCCTAATCAAGAGTAGGATGTAGAAGAACCAATATCCAAGCTCAAACGTAAGAATCAAAGGTGGAAGATCGGTAGAAATGAGGGATTTCCGTAAGAACAAGAAGCTACACGCGGATGTGTAGTGAGAGAAGCTCTCGACTTGTCCAACGGAATATCTTAGATCTTACCGAGTTCTAAAACTTGTCTTCAGGCGCTGGTTTCAAAAAATCAAGGGATTATTGCCTAATTACTAAAATACACTGTATTTACGCTAAAAGTGCTCTATTTTAGCTGAAAACGCTAAATCTTAGAGATAAGGCTAAGTATTTGTGACACTCATATCCTGCTGAGTGTTTATCCGTTTGGGGCGTGTTATATCTCGTTGGAAAGACAGATCGGATCTCTAAAGCTATTGTTCCAAGTTCATTTACAATACATTAATTAAAAGTTACAGATTAACCATATATAAACAAATGTTTCTGATTTCACTCCGAACTCGTGTAGAATTTGATGCGATCATATCTTGCTCTGTGTTGTGCCGTTAAAAGCGTTTAATATCTCGTTTGAAAGATCTTACCGAGTTCTAAAACTTGTCTTCAGGCGCTGGTTTCAAAAAATCAAGGGATTATTGCCTAATTACTAAAATACACTGTATTTACTCTAAAAGTGCTCTATTTTAGCTGAAAACGCTAAATCATAGAGATAAGGCTAAGTATTTGTGAAACTCATATCCTGCTGTGTGTTTATCCGTTTGGGGCGTGTTATATCTCGTTGGAAAGACAGATCGGATCTCTAAAGCTATTGTTCCAAGTTCATTGACAATGCATTAATTAAAAGTTACAGATTAACCATATATAAACAAATGTTTCTGATTTCACTCCGAACTCGTGTAGAATTTGATGCGATCATATCTTGCTTTATTTTGTGCCATTGAAAGCGTTTAATATCTCGTTAAAAAGATCTTACCAAGTTCTAAAACTTGTCTTCAGGCGCTGGTTTCAAAATTGCAAGGGATGATTGCCTAATTACTAAAATACACTGTATTTACGCTAAAAGTGCTCTATTTTCGCTGAAAACGCTAAATCATAGAGATAAGGCTAAGTATTTGTGACACTCATATCTTGCTGTGTGTTTATCCGTTTGGAGCGTATTATATCTCGTTGGAAAGATAGATCCGAGATCTAAAGCTATTGTACCAACTTCATTTACAATGCATTAATGAAAAGTTAAAGATTAACCATATATTCCCAAATGTTTCTGATTTCACTCCGAACTCGTGTAGAATGTGATGCGATCATATCATGCTCTATTTTGTGCCGTTGAAAGCGTTTAATATCTCGTTGGAAAGATCTTACCGAGTTCTAAAACTTGTATTCAGGCTCTGGTTTCAGAATATCAAGGGATGATTGCCTAATACTAAAATACACTGTATTTACGCTAAAAGTGCTCTATTTTCTCTGAAAACACTAAATCATAGAGATAAGGCTAAGTATTTGTGACACTCATATCTTGCTGTGTGTTTATCCGTTTGGAGCGTATTATATCTAGTTGGAATGATAGATCGGATCTCTAAAGCTATTGTTCCAACTTCATTTACAATGCATTAATTAAAAGTTACATATTAATCATATATTCACAAATGTTTCTGATTTCACTCCGAACTCGTGTAGAATGTGATACGATCATATCATGCTCTATTTTGTGCCGTTCAAAGCGTTTAATATCTAGTTGGAAAGCTCTTACCGAGTTCTAAAACTTGTCTTCAGGCTCTGGTTTCAGAATATCAAGGGATGATTGAATAAATACTAAAATACACTGTATTTACGCTAAAAGTGCTCTATTTTCGCTGAAAACGCTAAATCATAGAGATAAGGCTAAGTATTTGTGACACTCATATCTTGATCTGTGTTTATCCGTTTGGATCGTATTATATCTCGTTGGAAAGATTGATCGGAGCTCTAAAGCTATTGTTCCAACTTCATTTACAATGCATTAATTAAAAGTTACAGATTAACCATATATTCACAAATGTTTCTGATTTCACTTCGAACTCGTGTAGAATGTGATGCGATCATATCATGCTCTATTTTGTGCTGTTGAAAGCGTTTAGTATCTCGTGGCAAATATCTTACCGAGTTCTAAAACTTGTCTTCAGGCGCTGGTTTCAGAATATCAAGGGATGATTGCCTAATTACTAACATACACTGTGTTTACGCTAAAAGTGCTCTATTTTCGCTAAAAACGCTAAATCGTAGAGATAAGTCTAAGTAATTGTGACACTCATATCTTGCTGTGTGTTTATCCGTTTGGAGCGTATTATATCTCGTTGGTAAGATAGATCGGAGATCTAAAGCTATTGTTCCAACTTCATTTACAATGCATTAATTAAAAGTTACAGATAAACCATATATTTACAAATGTTTCTGATTTCACTCCGAACTCGTGTAGAAAGTGATGCGATCATATCATGCTCTATTTTGTGGCGCTGAAAGCGTTTAATATCTCGTTGGAAAGATCTTACCGAGTTCTAAAACTTGTCTTCAGGGTCCGGTTTCATAATATCAAGGGATGATTGTCTAATTACTAAAATACACTGTATTTACGCTTAAATTGCTCTATTTTCGCTGAAAACGCTAAATGATAGAGATAAGGCTAAGTATTTGTGACACTCATATCTTGCTGTGTGTTTATCCGTTTGGAGCGTATTATATCTCGTTGGAAAGATAGATCGGAGATCTAAAGCTATTGTTCCAACTTCATTTACAATGCATTAATTAAAAGTTATAGATTAACCATATATTCACAAATGTTTCTTATTACACTCCGAACTCGTGTAAAATTAAATGCGATCATAAATTGCTCTATTTTGTGCTGTTGAAAGCGTTTAATATCTCGTTGGAAAGATCTTACCGAGTTCTAAAACTTGTCTTCAGGCGCTGGTTTAAAAATATCAAGGGATGATTCCCTAGTTACTAGCATACAATTTATTTACGCTAAAAGTGCTCTATTTTCGCTTAAAACGCTAAATCATAGAGATAAGGCTAAGTATTTGTGACACTCATATCTTGCTGTGTGTTTATCCGTTTGGAGCGTATTATATCTCGTTGGAAAGATAGATCGGAGATATAAAGCTATTGTTCCAACTTCATTTACAATGCATTAATTAAAAGTTACAGATTAACCATATATTCACAAATGTTTCTGATTTCACTCCGAACTCGTGTAGAATGTGATGCGATCATATCATGCTCTATTGTGTGCCGTTGAAAGCGTTTAATATCTCGTTGGAAATATCTTACCGAGTTCTATTTTTTTGGATAAACTGTAAATATATATATCCAAAAGTGTTTATGTACAGCTGTACAGTACAGAACAAATCATATGGGTCATCCCAAGCAAGGATACCTCAGCCCAAAACAGCCTCAAGCTTCTAGCTTCTAGCTACATATAAATGCTAGCTATCACAAAGAGGTGACAAAACAGCAAAAAAGGATCAAAATCAGAATGTAATTCTGTCCAAGGGGTACATATAATAGAGGATTTTATACACCATAAACTTGATCCGCTTGACCATATCAATGACCGTTGTAGTGGTCCTTTCAAAACAAATCATGTTCCTCACACGCCATATCCAATAGATAGTGTAGCAAAAAGATAGTCTCACGGCTTTGGCTTTGACATGCGCTCCATTATGCTCCTTTTTCATCCATTTGACTGCACTTGGAAGCGTATTCATCTGCCTAAACAATCCAAGCCATTCACGTACCAATCTCCATACCTGACCTGTAAATGGACACTCAAAAAATAGGTGTGATACCGTCTCCGGTCCACCCTTACAAAAATGGCATGTGTTAACAATATTTAAATACCCCAGGTTGTCATACGTGGCTAGTCTCCCCCGGAAAGCTAACCAAGTAATGAAAGAGAACTTGGGGGGAATATAACTTTTCCATATAAAAGGCATCCACAACTGGGCATTGTTCTTAATTCTAAGCAAGTCATAAACTTTATATGAAGACAGTTTTCCACCTTGGGAGCACTTATCTAGATAGGAAATGGCCTCCTCCTTTGAAGGGAATTTGGACACAATTTGATCTCTTATAGTCACCAAGGACTTCAATATCCGAGAGTCCTTTGTGTGTGGATCAAAAGTCCACACATCTCTCCCATGAAGGTACACCCCATGAACCCATTGGACCCATAGGGAGTCTTGCTTGGAGTGGACATTCCAAAGGATTCGAGAAAGTAGGGCATAGTTCCACACTTTGGTATCCCTAATGCCCAAACCTCCCTCCTCCATTGGGAGGCACACATCACTCCAAGCTACTTTAGCATGCTTCCCACCCCAAAGGAAATTCCTACACAAGGTTGTGATCCTATCCAAGACTGTCCTCGGCATAGGAAAGATTCCTAGCCAAAAGGAATGGACACCTTGAATAACAGATTTAATCAGTTCAACTTTACCTGCATAAGATATAGTTTTAGAATTCCAAGCAAACAAATAATCAGTGACCTTCTCAATCAGGGGTGCAAATTGGGCTACAGAAATACTCAAAGGAGCAAGTGGAATACCCAAGTATCTAACAGGAAAAGATCCTTGTTGGAATCCCACTCTTTGCAAGATATAAGGCACCCTACTCTCAATGTTACCCCCTAAAAAAATGTTAGATTTATCTTGATTAACTATAAGCCCCGAAACCTTCCCAAAGTCAGTCAATGCATCCACTAGGATCTTAATAGAGGAGAAGTTTCCTTTAGAGAAAAGCATCAAATCATCTGCAAAAGCTAAGTGTGTGATTTTGAGCTTAGAGCATAAAGGATGATAACGGAAACTAGGATCTAAAGTCTTAGCTTCTATCATCCTCGAGAAGTATTCTAAGCAAATGACAAATAACAAGGGAGACATTGGGTCACCTTGTCTAAGTCCTCTCTTCCCATCAAACCATCCATGGAGAGATCCATTGATAGAAATAGAGAAAGATGAAGTGGAAACACATTCCATAATCCATCTAACAAACAAATCAGGTAAACCTATGTCTACTAACACCTTGTTCAAGAAATCCCAAGACACAGTATCATAGGCCTTCCTAATATCAACCTTAATCATGCAGCGAGGGGAAGGCCTTTTTCTAGTATAACCCCTCACTAACTCTTGTGCCAGGAAGATGTTGTCAGACATCAGTCTCCCATCAACAAAAGCTCCTTGTGAAGGGTTTATAATACTAGAAAGAAGAGGTCCAAGTCTGCCAGCCAGAATTTTAGTAATGATTTTGTATGTGACATTGGTACAAGATATAGGCCTAAAATCCGAAACAGTGGGGGAATGGTTTGTCTTTGGGATAAGTGCCACCACAGTGTGATTAACCTGTTTAAGCAAGGTCCCAGTTTCAAAGAATTCCCTCACAGCATTACAAACATCTTCACCAACCCTATTCCAATTAGTCTTGAAAAAAGCTGATGAAAACCCATCTGGACCAGGGGCTTTGTCATTTCCAATATCAAACAAGGCTTGCTTGATTTCCAAATCAGTCACAGGGCTGGTAAGGTTACCAACAAGTGTTTGATCAAGTATTTTTCCAGATTGGAGAACCCCAGGGTCATACCCTTCAAATGGCACCCAAGTCCCAAAAAGATTTTTGAAGAAAGCTATGAACTCATTTGCCACTTGATCCACAGATGTAGTAAGACTTCCATCTTGTAATCTAATGGAGGCAATAGAGTTTTGGGCATTCTTCTTTTTTACAATGGAATGAAAGTATTTAGTACACCTATCAGATTGCAAAATGTGGACAGCCTTTGCCTTTTGTTTTAAATAGGCTTCCTCGGCTTCTTTCAAAAAAAGTGCTCTTTTTTTTGCAACATCCATTTCTACTTTTAGGGCATCATCCAAAGGGGACAAGAGAGCTAATTGATAGATTCTCTTGTAATCCTTTTTGGATTCCTTTGCCCTGGCCGAAATGCAACTAAATTCCTCCCTATTGAGTTGTTTAAGGGGTTGTTTGAGAAACTTCAACTTACGGGCAAGCCTAAATTGAGCAGTTCCAACAACATTCCTATCCCAAACTCTTTCCAAAATGTTTTGAAATTGGTCATGTTTTAGCCACATATTAAAAAACTTGAAAGGTTTTGACCCTCCATTTGTCACGGCCCCAATGTTTACAAGGGTTGCAACATGATCAAACTCACACTCCATCTCATGGAAATGAGCCTTACATGTCACATTTTGCATATTCCAAAAAGGATTGATAAGGACCCTATCCAATTTTGCCCAAATTGCACCCCTATGCCAAGTAAAAAATTCACCGGTTGAGGGAGCATCCATTAGGCTAGCATTCATTTTCATATCATTCAAATCTTTCATAGCATAAGCCAATGGGGGGGCAGACCCCCTTCTTTCATTTGGTGACCCAACACAATTAAAGTCCCCCACCACAACCCACGGAGCGAGGATATTAGAGCTAAGAACAGAAATATGCTCCCACAATTCCCTCCTTTGTATGATTGTATACAATGCATATATGAAAGTAGCATAAAATTGTAATTGCGTGACCCTACATGTGAATTTCATGTGAATGTGTTGTTTATCAACTTGTAAAACAGCCCCCTCCACAAAATTTGGGTCCCAAATGATGGCCATACGCCCACCACTCATGCAATCAAAATTAGTAATATACAACCACGAGTTAAATCTAAACTTTAAAAAGCTATCAAAAGATGTAGTAGACATTTTAGTTTCTAATAAGCAAAAGATGCGTACCTTATTTATTTTTGCAAAATTAGCTATAGAGTTTTGTTTTGAGGCTTGGTTAAGCCCTCTAATATTCCAAGATGCTAAAAACATAAAAATTATTTGTTGGCCGGGGCTCCCTTCCTTCGGTTTCTCCTCACTTTCTCTCTTTCATTCTTCTTCCATTGGCGGTACTCTTCGCACCCATTGTACCTATCAAGAAAAAGTTGATAAATGGTTGTCATAAAGAAAGGAGAGAATACATACCCGTCCTCCACTTTCTTGACTCCGGGAAGGCTTTGGAGGCAAGAAGTAGTGAAGATGATTCCCCTTCTTGTGTTGTTCCAATCTATAGCAAGGTAGTTGTCAAGCCTTGTCATTTGTTCTTTGACATCCTCGGCATGCATGACATGGATGCTAACTCTTCCTTCCTTGTCATATTCTATTTTTGTAATAACATCATCCATGTATGCCTCTCGGATATCATGTACCACCCGGTCTCTTTTGCCTTTGAACTTCCTCAAATCCTTGACCTTGTTTCCATTCCCCATTAGGTGCCCATCTTCGTAGTACCTATCAAGGTAGTGTCTATACACGCACGTCATGAAGATATCCTCAAAAGCATAGCCCTTTTCCCTCTTTACCACTCCTGGCAGTCCTTCAAAACACTCTTTTGTGAACCACACCCCGGGTTCATTGTCTTTGACCTCCCTTAGTAGATGGTCAATTCGGATCATGGGTTCTTTTACCTCATCAATATGTTTGACTTCATATTTTGGTTCCCTTGCCTCCTCTGTCTCCATTTGAGTGATAACCTCATCATTAAAGATGTTATCAAAACCTTTGATAACTCTCGGATTCACCTCCTCCTCTTCCTCACTTGATTGATTCCCTTCCCCGGTAGCCTCCATTGCTTTGGCCTTTGCTTGCTTAATGCTCTTGTTTCTTTGGTCCACTTTATTCAATCTTCTTTGCTTAAGGAATGGGTGAACAATCTGCCCTTTCCCTTTGTTAGAGGTCTCGGCTTTGTTACTCTCACTTACTTCCTCTTCTACCACCTTGTTTTTGCCCTTTGCCGCGGCATTGACATCTCCCTTTGCCACTTCTTCCTCTACTCCTTTTGCCGCGGCATGTGAAGACTCCTCCCTCCCTTTACCATCTTGACTTCCTTCTTTCTCTTTTGCCTTGTCCTCCCTTTCCTTCTTTTCAATCTCGGCTAACACTTTGCAAGTGAAAGCATGATGTCCAAACCTCTTACAATGGAAACAATAATTGGGATAAGTCTCATACCTCACTTGTTGTTTGTGCAATTTTCCATTCGGCATAAGGATTGGAATGACAAGAGGAGGTGGTTTGGATGCATCCACCTCAATCAAAACTCTAGCGAAATTGGATCTTGCTTTCTCAAGTGTGACTCTATCCGTAGTCAAAGGGATGCCTACCTTGGATGCCACCTCACTAATAATATCCTCTTCCCAAATTCTCATGGGAAGATGAGGGAAAAGAACCCAAATAGGTACTTTTAAGAATTCCTCACCGTCCATAGAGAAGTCTTCGGAGAGCATCTTCAAGTTGATTGTTTTCCCAAATAGGGAGTAAGGTCCCTCCATTAGCACTTTCTCCCTATCTTGGGCATTTTGAAATCTAAAAATCACCCATCCTTTGTCATGGGACCTAAACCGGCAAGGGACAGCCCATTTTTGCACCAAGGTTTGAATATTATGGAGCCCGGGGAACCTCCCATCAAAATAAGCGACTAAACAATATCCCCATAGTTCAATCATGGTAGCAAGCTTCCGGGTTCTAAGGTCAATTACCTCTCCTTTTGGCTCAATGTACCTTAATTTCATACCTTTATCCGGCTGCCTATTATCCTTGAAAAGTGATGCAAATGCCTTTTTTGGTTGGGTTTCACCGTGGACAACAGTTTTGCCCAATGCCGCGGCATAAGGAGCATTTGGGTCAAAGGAGGTGCTTTCAGTAACCACAGCCTTTCCTTTGGGGTCCTTCACCTGTTCTTGAATCATTTCAACACTAGCATTGACAAGATCCCCAATAACACTCTCGGCCGTATGCAAAACAATTGCGTTTTCAACATTTTCAATACTTTCAAACCTCGGCTCAATATTAGGCACAACAACATTTTCAACATGAGTTCCAATACTTTCAACACTTTCAATAGCATCATCTCCTATCACAGATTCAATTATGGCATTCTCATAGGGAGGACTAACCTTTTTGACAACCTCACTCTCGGTTTGAGCCTCAAAAATTGGAGGATCATTTTCATTAGCACCATTTTCAATTCCGGGGCTGCCATTTGTAACAATAGGTGCCTCATCATTCACAATTGTTTCAGAATTTGGTGAAGCAATTACCTCTTCCACTTCAAGGTTTGAGGTAGAATCCTCGGCCATTATTGTTTCACCAACCTCTATCTCCTTTTGTTGGTTCATTTCCTTCTCTTGCAGCTCACTTTCCTTAATTTGAGCTTTCCCCTTGAGTCTTGAAGAAGCCTTAGTTGGAGTCTTCTTCTTCTTTGCCGTAGACTTTGGTTTCGGCATTGTAACCAAAGTCCAATTCACATGGAAGGGGAAGCTAGGAGAAGCTACCCCTCCTCACCGAGTTGCTCGATTTGTTTCCTTCTTCGTAGCTCCAAGTCCGTACCAATGGAGTCCGGAGTGAATAGTAGTTGATTGTACGGACTTCGTTGATGATGAAACAAATTGTATAAGGTTGATGCTCTTGACAAGGGGAAGCTAGATATGTGCTCAAAATCAAACTTGATCGAATGGATTTGAAGGAACAAGCGTTGACCTTTTCGTGTGAATAGTAGTGAATAGTAGTCGACCGACTGGTTTGGAGCTAAGAACTCAAAAAAACCTCCAAAAACACTCAAATTTTTTGGAGATAACATGCGTGGGTAGTAATGGGGTTGATATCCAAGCTGAATCGAGAAGAAACGGTGAAGAAAGTGTCGATTTCGGTTGGGAAGAGACGAACGACGGACGTTCGCGAGAGAAACGAGCTCTCAACTTCTCCACCTTATCTTACCGAGTTCTATCTTATCTTACCGAGTTCTAAAACTTGTCTTCAGGCTCTGGTTTCAGAATATCAAGGGATGATTGCCTAATTACTAAAATACACTGTATTTACTCTAAAAGTGCTCTATTTTCGCTGAAAACGCTAAATCCTAGAGATAAGGCTAAGTATTTGTGACACTCATATCTTGCTGTGTGTTTATCCGTTTGGAGCGTATTATATCTAGTTGGAAAGATAGATCGGAGCTCTAAAACTATTGTTCTAACTTCATTTACAATGCATTAGTTAATAGTTACATATTAACCATATATTCACAAATATTTCTGATTTCACTCCGATATCGTGTAGAATTTGATGCGATCATATCTTGCTCTTTGTTGTGCCGTTGAAAGCGTTTAAAATCTCGTTTGAAAGATCTTACCGAGTTCTAAAACTTGTCTTCAGGCGCCGGTTTCACAAAATCAAGGGATTATTGCTTAATTAAGATCCAAACGGATAAACACATAGCAAGATATGAGTGTCACAAATAGTTAGCCTTATCTCTATGATTTAGCATTTTCAGCGAAAATAGCGCACTTTTAGCGTAAATACAGTGTATTTTAGTAATTTGGCAATCATCCCTTGATATGTTGAAACCAGCGCCTGAAGACAAGTTTTAGAACTAGCTAAGATCTTTCTAACGAGATATTAAACGCTTTCAACAGCACAAAATAGAACAAGATATGATCACATCAAATTCTACACGAGTTCGGAGTGAAATCAGAAACATTTGTGAATATATGGTTAATCTGTAACTTTTAATTAATGCATTGTAAATGAAGTTGGAACAATAGCTTTAGAGCTCCGATCTATCATTCTAACGAGATATAATACGCTCCAAATGGATAAACACACAGCAAGATATGTGTGTTACAAATACTTAGCCTCATCTCTATGAATTAGCGTTTTCAGCGAAAATAGAGCACTTTTAGCGTAAATACAGTGTATTTTAGTAATTAGACAATCATCCATTGATATTTTGAAACCAGCGCCTGAAGACAAGTTTTAGAACTCGGTATGAAATTTCCAACGTGATATTAAACGCTTTCAACGGCACACAATAGAGCAAGATATGAACGCATCAAATTCTACACGAGTTCGGTGTGAAATCAGAAACATTTGTGAATATATCGTTAATCTGTAACTTTTAATTAATGCATTGTAAATGAATTTGGAACAATAGCTTTAAAGATCCGATCAATCTTTCCAATGAGATATAATACGCTCCAAACGGATAAACACACAGCAGGATATGAGTGTCACAAATACTTAGCCTTATCTCTAGGATTTAGCGTTTTCAGCGAAAATAGAGCACTTTTAGCGTAAATACAGTGTATTTTAGTAATCGGGCAATCATCCCTTGATATTTTGAAACCGGCGCCTGACGACAAGTTTTAGAAATCGGTAAGATCTTTCAAACGAGATATTAAACGCTTTCAACGGCACAAAATAGAGCAAGATATGATCGCATCAAATTCTACACGAGTTCGGAGTGAAATCAGAAACATTTGTGAATATATGGTTAATCTGTAACTTTTAATTAATGCATAGTAAATTAAGTTGGAACAATAGCTTTAGAGCTCCGATCTATCTTTCCAACGAGATATAATACGCTCGAAACGGATAAACACACAGCAGGTTATGAGTGTCACAAATACTTAGCCTTATCTCTATGATTTAGCGTTTTCAGCGAAAATAGAGTACTTTTAGCGTAAATACAGTGTATTTTAGTAATTCGGCAATCATCCCTCGATATTTTGTAACCAGCACCTGAAGACAATTTTTAGAACTCGGAAAGAGCTTTCCAACGAGATACTAAACGCTTTCAACGGCACAAAATAGAGCAAGATATGATCGAATCAAATTCTACACGAGTTCGGAGTGAAATCAGAAACATTTGTGAATATATGGTTAATCTGTAACTTTTAATTAATGAATTGTAAATTAAGTTGGAACAATAGCTTTAGAGCTCCGATCTATCTTTCCAACGAGATATAATACGCTCCAAACGGATAAACACACAGCAAGATATGAGTGTCACAAATACTTAGCCTTATCTCTATGATTTAGCGTTTTCAGCGAAAATAGAGAACGTTTAGCGTAAATTCAGTGTATTTTAGTAATTAAGCAATCATACCTTGATATTTTGAAACCAGCGCCAGAAGACAAGTTTTAGAACTAGGTAAGATCGTTCCAACGAGATATTAACTGCTTTCAACGGCAAAAGATAGAGCAAGATATGATCACATCAAATTCTACACGAGTTCGGAGTGAAATCAGAAACATTGTGAATATATGGTTAATCTGTAACTTTTAATTAATGCATTGTAAATGAAGTTGGAACAATATCTTTAGAGCTCCGATATATCTTTCCCACGAGATATTATACGCTCCAAACGGATAAACACACAGCAAGATATGAGTGTCACAAATACTTAGCCTTATCTCTATGATTTAGCGTTTTCAGCGAAAATTGAGCACTTTTAGCGTAAATACAGTGTATTTTAGTAATTTGGCAATCATCCCTTGATATTTTGAAACCAGTGCCTGAAGACAAGTTTTAGAACTAGCTAAGATCTTTCTAACGAGATATTAAACGCTTTCAACAGCACAAAATAGAGCAAGATATGATCACATCAAATTCTACACGAGTTCGGAGTGAAATCAGAAACATTTGTGAATATATGGTTAATCTGTAACTTTTAATTAATGCATTGTAAATGAAGTTGGAACAATAGCTTTAGAGCTCCGATCTATCATTCTAACGAGATATAATACGCTCCAAATGGATAAACACACAGCAAGATATGTGTGTTACAAATACTTAGCCTCATCTCTATGAATTAGCGTTTTCAGCGAAAATAGAGCACTTTTAGCGTAAATACAGTGTATTTTAGTAATTAGGCAATCATCCATTGATATTTTGAAACCAGCGCCTGAAGACAAGTTTTAGAACTCGGTATGATATTTCCAACGTGATATTAAACGCTTTCAACGGCACACAATAGAGCAAGATATGAACGCATCAAATTCTACACGAGTTCGGAGTGAAATCAGAAACATTTGTGAATATATCGTTAATCTGTAACTTTTAATTAATGCATTGTAAATGAATTTGGAACAATAGCTTTAAAGATCCGATCAATCTTTCCAATGAGATATAATACGCTCCAAACGGATAAACACACAGCAGGATATGAGTGTCACAAATACTTAGCCTTATCTCTAGGATTTAGCGTTTTCAGCGAAAATAGAGCACGTTTAGCGTAAATACAGTGTATTTTAGTAATCGGGCAATCATCCCTTGATATTTTGAAACCAGCGCCTGACGACAAGTTTTAGAAATCGGTAAGATCTTTCAAACGAGATATTAAACGCTTTCAACGGCACAAAATAGAGCAAGATATGATCGCATCAAATTCTACACGAGTTCGGAGTGAAATCAGAAACATTTGTGAATATATGGTTAATCTGTAACTTTTAATTAATGCATAGTAAATTAAGTTGGAACAATAGCTTTAGAGCTCCGATCTATCTTTCCAACGAGATATAATACGCTCGAAACGGATAAACACACAGCAGGTTATGAGTGTCACAAATACTTAGCCTTATCTCTATGATTTAGCGTTTTCAGCGAAAATAGAGTACTTTTAGCGTAAATACAGTGGAATTTAGTAATTCGGCAATCATCCCTCGATATTTTGTAACCAGCACCTGAAGACAATTTTTAGAACTCGGTAAGAGCTTTCCAACGAGATACTAAACGCTTTAACCGGCACAAAATAGAGCAAGATATGATCGAATCAAATTCTACACGAGTTCGGAGTGAAATCAGAAACATTTGTGAATATATGGTTAATCTGTAACTTTTAATTAATGAATTGTAAATTAAGTTGGAACAATAGCTTTAGAGCTCCGATCTATCTTTCCAACGAGATATAATACGCTCCAAACGGATAAACACACAGCAAGATATGAGTGTCACAAATACTTAGCCTTATCTCTATGATTTAGCGTTTTCAGCGAAAATAGAGAACGTTTAGCGTAAATTCAGTGTATTTTAGTAATTAAGCAATCATACCTTGATATTTTGAAACCAGCGCCAGAAGACAAGTTTTAGAACTAGGTAAGATCGTTCCAACGAGATATTAACTGCTTTCAACGGCAAAAGATAGAGCAAGATATGATCACATCAAATTCTACACGAGTTCGGAGTGAAATCAGAAACATTGTGAATATATGGTTAATCTGTAACTTTTAATTAATGCATTGTAAATGAAGTTGGAACAATATCTTTAGAGCTCCGATATATCTTTCCCACGAGATATAATACGCTCCAAACGGATAAACACACAGCAAGATATGAGTGTCACAAATACTTAGCCTTATCTCTATGATTTAGCGTTTTCAGCGAAAATTGAGCACTTTTAGCGTAAATACAGTGTATTTTAGTAATGTGGCAATCATCCCTTGATATTTTGAAACCAGCGCCTGAAGACAAGTTTTAGAACTAGCTAAGATCTTTCTAACGAGATATTAAACGCTTTCAACAGCACAAAATAGAGCAAGATATGATCACATCAAATTCTACACGAGTTCGGAGTGAAATCAGAAACATTTGTGAATATATGGTTAATCTGTAACTTTTAATTAATGCATTGTAAATAAAGTTGGAACAATAGCTTTAGAGCTCCGATCTATCATTCTAACGAGATATAATACGCTCCAAATGGATAAACACACAGCAAGATATGTGTGTTACAAATACTTAGCCTCATCTCTATGAATTAGCGTTTTCAGCGAAAATAGAGCACTTTTAGCGTAAATACAGTGTATTTTAGTAATTAGGCAATCATCCATTGATATTTTGAAACCAGCGCCTGAAGACAAGTTTTAGAACTCGGTATGATATTTCCAACGTGATATTAAACGCTTTCAACGGCACACAATAGAGCAAGATATGAACGCATCAAATTCTACACGAGTTCGGAGTGAAATCAGAAACATTTGTGAATATATCGTTAATCTGTAACTTTTAATTAATGCATTGTAAATGAATTTGGAACAATAGCTTTAAAGATCCGATCAATCTTTCCAATGAGATATAATACGCTCCAAACGGATAAACACACAGCAGGATATGAGTGTCACAAATACTTAGCCTTATCTCTAGGATTTAGCGTTTTCAGCGAAAATAGAGCACGTTTCGCGTAAATACAGTGTATTTTAGTAATCGGGCAATCATCCCTTGATATTTTGAAACCAGCGCCTGAAGACAAGTTTTAGAAATCGGTAAGATCTTTCAAACGAGATATTAAACGCTTTCAACGGCACAAAATAGAGCAAGATATGATCGCATCAAATTCTACACGAGTTCGGAGTGAAATCAGAAACATTTGTGAATATATGGTTAATCTGTAACTTTTAATTAATGCATAGTAAATTAAGTTGGAACAATAGCTTTAGAGCTCCGATCTATCTTTCCAACGAGATATAATACGCTCGAAACGGATAAACACACAGCAGGTTATGAGTGTCACAAATACTTAGCCTTATCTCTATGATTTAGCGTTTTCAGCGAAAATAGAGTACTTTTAGCGTAAATACAGTGTATTTTAGTAATTCGGCAATCATCCCTCGATATTTTGTAACCAGCACCTGAAGACAATTTTTAGAACTCGGTAAGAGCTTTCCAACGAGATACTAAACGCTTTCAACGGCACAAAATAGAGCAAGATATGATCGAATCAAATTCTACACGAGTTCGGAGTGAAATCAGAAACATTTGTGAATATATGGTTAATCTGTAACTTTTAATTAATGAATTGTAAATTAAGTTGGAACAATAGCTTTAGAGCTCCGATCTATCTTTCCAACGAGATATAATACGCTCCAAACGGATAAACACACAGCAAGATATAAGTGTCACAAATACTTAGCCTTATCTCTATGATTTAGCGTTTTCAGCGAAAATAGAGAACGTTTAGCGTAAATTCAGTGTATTTTAGTAATTAAGCAATCATACCTTGATATTTTGAAACCAGCGCCAGAAGACAAGTTTTAGAACTAGGTAAGATCGTTCCAACGAGATATTAACTGCTTTCAACGGCAAAAGATAGAGCAAGATATGATCACATCAAATTCTACACGAGTTCGGAGTGAAATCAGAAACATTGTGAATATATGGTTAATCTGTAACTTTTAATTAATGCATTGTAAATGAAGTTGGAACAATATCTTTAGAGCTCCGATATATCTTTCCCACGAGATATAATACGCTCCAAACGGATAAACACACAGCAAGATATGAGTGTCACAAATACTTAGCCTTATCTCTATGATTTAGCGTTTTCAGCGAAAATTGAGCACTTTTAGCGTAAATACAGTGTATTTTAGTAATTTGGCAATCATCCCTTGATATTTTGAAACCAGCGCCTGAAGACAAGTTTTAGAACTAGCTAAGATCTTTCTAACGAGATATTAAACGCTTTCAACAGCACAAAATAGAGCAAGATATGATCACATCAAATTCTACACGAGTTCGGAGTGAAATCAGAAACATTTGTGAATATATGGTTAATCTGTAACTTTTAATTAATGCATTGTAAATGAAGTTGGAACAATAGCTTTAGAGCTCCGATCTATCATTCTAACGAGATATAATACGCTCCAAATGGATAAACACACAGCAAGATATGTGTGTTACAAATACTTAGCCTCATCTCTATGAATTAGCGTTTTCAGCGAAAATAGAGCACTTTTAGCGTAAATACAGTGTATTTCAGTAATTAGGCAATCATCCATTGATATTTTGAAACCAGCGCCTGAAGACAAGTTTTAGAACTCGGTATGATATTTCCAACGTGATATTAAACGCTTTCAACGGCACACAATAGAGCAAGATATGAACGCATCAAATTCTACACGAGTTCGGAGTGAAATCAGAAACATTTGTGAATATATCGTTAATCTGTAACTTTTAATTAATGCATTGTAAATAAATTTGGAACAATAGCATTAAAGATCCGATCAATCTTTCCAATGAGATATAATACGCTCCAAACGGATAAACACACAGCAGGATATGAGTGTCACAAATACTTAGCCTTATCTCTAGGATTTAGCGTTTTCAGCGAAAATAGAGCACGTTTAGCGTAAATACAGTGTATTTTAGTAATCGGGCAATCATCCCTTGATATTTTGAAACCAGCGCCTGACGACAAGTTTTAGAAATCGGTAAGATCTTTCAAACGAGATATTAAACGCTTTCAACGGCACAAAATAGAGCAAGATATGATCGCATCAAATTCTACACGAGTTCGGAGTGAAATCAGAAACATTTGTGAATATATGGTTAATCTGTAACTTTTAATTAATGCATAGTAAATTAAGTTGGAACAATAGCTTTAGAGCTCCGATCTATCTTTCCAACGAGATATAATACGCTCGAAACGGATAAACACACAGCAGGTTATGAGTGTCACAAATACTTAGCCTTATCTCTATGATTTAGCGTTTTCAGCGAAAATAGAGTACTTTTAGCGTAAATACAGTGTATTTTAGTAATTCGGAAATCATCCCTCGATATTTTGTAACCAGCACCTGAAGACAATTTTTAGAACTCGGTAAGAGCTTTCCAACGAGATACTAAACGCTTTCAACGGCACAAAATAGAGCAAGATATGATCGAATCAAATTCTACACGAGTTCGGAGTGAAATCAGAAACATTTGTGAATATATGGTTAATCTGTAACTTTTAATTAATGAATTGTAAATTAAGTTGGAACAATAGCTTTAGAGCTCCGACCTATCTTTCCAACGAGATATAATACGCTCCAAACGGATAAACACACAGCAAGATATGAGTGTCACAAATACTTAGCCTTATCTCTATGATTTAGCGTTTTCAGCGAAAATAGAGCACTTTTAGCGTAAATACAGTGTATTTTAGTAATTTGGCAATCATCCCTTGATATTTTGAAACCAGCGCCTGAAGACAAGTTTTAGAACTAGCTAAGATCTTTCTAACGAGATATTAAACGCTTTCAACAGCACAAAATAGAGCAAGATATGATCACATCAAATTCTACACGAGTTCGGAGTGAAATCAGAAACATTTGTGAATATATGGTTAATCTGTAACTTTTAATTAATGCATTGTAAATGCAGTCGGAACAATAGCTTTAGAGCTCCGATCTATCTTTCCAACGAGATATAATACGCTCCCAACGGATAAACACACAGCAAGATATGAGTGTCACAAATACTTTGCCTTATCTCTATGATTCAGCGTTTTCAGCGAAAATAGAGCACTTTTAGCGTAAATACAGTGTATTTTAGTAATTACGCAATAATCCATTGATATTTTGAAACCAGCGCCTGAAGACAAGTCTTAGAACTCGGTAACATCTCTCCAACGAGATAATAAACGCTTTCAACGGCACACAATAGAGCAAGATATGATCGCATCATATTCTACACCAGTTCGGAGTGAAATCAGAAACATTTGGGAATATATGGTTAATCTGTAACTTTTATTTAATCCATTGTAAATGAAGTAGGAAAATAGCTTTAGACCCCGATCTATCTTTCCAACGAGATATAATACGCTCCAAACGGATAAACACACAGCAAGATATGAGTGTCACAAATACTTAAGCTTATCTCTATGATTTAGCGTTTTCAGCGAAAATAGAGCACTTTTAGCGTAAATACAGTGCATTTTAGTAATTAGGCAATCATCCCTTGATATTTTGAAACCAGCGCCACAAGACAAGTTTTAGAACTCGGTAAGATCGTTCCAACGAGATATTAAACGCTTTCAACGGCACAAAATAGAGCAAGATATGATCGCATCAAATTCTACACGAGTTCGGAGTGAAATCAGAAACATTTGTGAATATCTGGTTAATCTGTAACTTTTAATTAATGCATTCTAAATGAAGTTAGAACAATAGCTTTAGATCTCCGATCTATATTTCCAACGAGATATAATACGCTCTAAACGGATAAACACACATCAAGATATGAGTGTCAAAAATACTTAGCCTTATCTCTATGATTTAGCGTTTCAGCGAAAATAGAGCACTTTTAGCGTAAATACAGTGTATATTAGTAATTAGGAAATCATCCATTAATATTTTGAAACCAGCGCCTGAAGACAAGTTTTACAACTCGCCAAGATCTTTCCAACGAGATATTAAACGCTTTCAACGGCACAAAATAGAGCAAGATATGATCGCATCAAATTCTACCCGAGTTCGGAGTGAAATCAGAAACATTTGTGAATATATGGTTAATCTGTAACTTTTAATTAATGCATTGTAAGTGAAGTTGGAACAATAGCTTTAGAGCCCCGATCTATCTTTCCAACGAGATATAATACGCTCCAAATGGATAAACACACAGCAAGATATGAGTGTCACAAATACTTAACCTTATCTCTATGATTTAGCGTTTTCAGCGAAAATAGAGCACTTTTAGCGTAAATAAAGTGTATTTTAGTAATTAGGCACTCATCCCTTGATATTTTGAAACCAGCGCCTGAAGACAAGTTTTAGAACTCGGTATGATATTTCCAACGTGATATTAAACGCTTTCAACGGCACACAATAGAGCAAGATATGAACGCATCAAATTCTACACGAGTTCGGAGTGAAATCAGAAACATTTGTGAATATATCGTTAATCTGTAACTTTTAATTAATGCATTGTAAATAAATTTGGAACAATAGCATTAAAGATCCGATCAATCTTTCCAATGAGATATAATACGCTCCAAACGGATAAACACACAGCAGGATATGAGTGTCACAAATACTTAGCCTTATCTCTAGGATTTAGCGTTTTCAGCGAAAATAGAGCACGTTTAGCGTAAATACAGTGTATTTTAGTAATCGGGCAATCATCCCTTGATATTTTGAAACCAGCGCCTGACGACAAGTTTTAGAAATCGGTAAGATCTTTCAAACGAGATATTAAACGCTTTCAACGGCACAAAATAGAGCAAGATATGATCGCATCAAATTCTACACGAGTTCGGAGTGAAATCAGAAACATTTGTGAATATATGGTTAATCTGTAACTTTTAATTAATGCATAGTAAATTAAGTTGGAACAATAGCTTTAGAGCTCCGATCTATCTTTCCAACGAGATATAATACGCTCGAAACGGATAAACACACAGCAGGTTATGAGTGTCACAAATACTTAGCCTTATCTCTATGATTTAGCGTTTTCAGCGAAAATAGAGTACTTTTAGCGTAAATACAGTGTATTTTAGTAATTCGGAAATCATCCCTCGATATTTTGTAACCAGCACCTGAAGACAATTTTTAGAACTCGGTAAGAGCTTTCCAACGAGATACTAAACGCTTTCAACGGCACAAAATAGAGCAAGATATGATCGAATCAAATTCTACACGAGTTCGGAGTGAAATCAGAAACATTTGTGAATATATGGTTAATCTGTAACTTTTAATTAATGAATTGTAAATTAAGTTGGAACAATAGCTTTAGAGCTCCGACCTATCTTTCCAACGAGATATAATACGCTCCAAACGGATAAACACACAGCAAGATATGAGTGTCACAAATACTTAGCCTTATCTCTATGATTTAGCGTTTTCAGCGAAAATAGAGCACTTTTAGCGTAAATACAGTGTATTTTAGTAATTTGGCAATCATCCCTTGATATTTTGAAACCAGCGCCTGAAGACAAGTTTTCGAACTAGCTAAGATCTTTCTAACGAGATATTAAACGCTTTCAACAGCACAAAATAGAGCAAGATATGATCACATCAAATTCTACACGAGTTCGGAGTGAAATCAGAAACATTTGTGAATATATGGTTAATCTGTAACTTTTAATTAATGCATTGTAAATGCAGTCGGAACAATAGCTTTAGAGCTCCGATCTATCTTTCCAACGAGATATAATACGCTCCCAACGGATAAACACACAGCAAGATATGAGTGTCACAAATACTTTGCCTTATCTCTATGATTCAGCGTTTTCAGCGAAAATAGAGCACTTTTAGCGTAAATACAGTGTATTTTAGTAATTACGCAATAATCCATTGATATTTTGAAACCAGCGCCTGAAGACAAGTCTTAGAACTCGGTAACATCTCTCCAACGAGATAATAAACGCTTTCAACGGCACACAATAGAGCAAGATATGATCGCATCATATTCTACACCAGTTCGGAGTGAAATCAGAAACATTTGGGAATATATGGTTAATCTGTAACTTTTATTTAATCCATTGTAAATGAAGTAGGAAAATAGCTTTAGACCCCGATCTATCTTTCCAACGAGATATAATACGCTCCAAACGGATAAACACACAGCAAGATATGAGTGTCACAAATACTTAAGCTTATCTCTATGATTTAGCGTTTTCAGCGAAAATAGAGCACTTTTAGCGTAAATACAGTGCATTTTAGTAATTAGGCAATCATCCCTTGATATTTTGAAACCAGCGCCACAAGACAAGTTTTAGAACTCGGTAAGATCGTTCCAACGAGATATTAAACGCTTTCAACGGCACAAAATAGAGCAAGATATGATCGCATCAAATTCTACACGAGTTCGGAGTGAAATCAGAAACATTTGTGAATATCTGGTTAATCTGTAACTTTTAATTAATGCATTCTAAATGAAGTTAGAACAATAGCTTTAGATCTCCGATCTATATTTCCAACGAGATATAATACGCTCTAAACGGATAAACACACATCAAGATATGAGTGTCAAAAATACTTAGCCTTATCTCTATGATTTAGCGTTTCAGCGAAAATAGAGCACTTTTAGCGTAAATACAGTGTATATTAGTAATTAGGAAATCATCCATTGATATTTTGAAACCAGCGCCTGAAGACAAGTTTTACAACTCGCCAAGATCTTTCCAACGAGATATTAAACGCTTTCAACGGCACAAAATAGAGCAAGATATGATCGCATCAAATTCTACCCGAGTTCGGAGTGAAATCAGAAACATTTGTGAATATATGGTTAATCTGTAACTTTTAATTAATGCATTGTAAGTGAAGTTGGAACAATAGCTTTAGAGCCCCGATCTATCTTTCCAACGAGATATAATACGCTCCAAATGGATAAACACACAGCAAGATATGAGTGTCACAAATACTTAACCTTATCTCTATGATTTAGCGTTTTCAGCGAAAATAGAGCACTTTTAGCGTAAATAAAATGTATTTTAGTAATTAGGCACTCATCCCTTGATATTTTGAAACCAGCGCCTGAAGACAAGTTTTAGAACCTGGTAAGATCTTTCCATCGAGATATTAAACGCTTTCAACGACAAAAAATAGAGCAGGATATGATCGCATCAAATTCTACACGAGTTCGCAGTGAAATAAAAAACATTTGTGAATATATGGTTAATCTGTAACTTTTAATTAATACATTATCAATGAAGTTGGAACAATAGCTTTAGATCCCGATCTATCTTTCCAACGAGATATAATACGCTCCAAATGGATAAACACACAACAAGATATGAGTGTTACAAATACTTAGCTTTGTCCGAAGGCAAAGTATCCTTAATGAAAGCAATCACGGTTTCATCAACCAAATATTCATCCGAAATGGTATCCTCACACACATTATTGTCCACACTTTGTTCATCACCAACATCCTCAATAATAGGGGCATCAATATGAAGAGGGAAAGAATTTACCTCCCCATGAAGGGGGTCAGCCGAGGACAAAGGAGACCCAATGATAGGAGTTCCTTCACTTTGGGTAGATTCCGAGCCCTCTTCATCCACCTCCTTAGCGTGAGCCTTTTCCTTGAGCCGAGTGGAAGATTTGGTTGGAGCCTTAGGAGTCTTCTTCTTCGCTTTTCCCCTCCCTTTAGGCATCGGAACACAAGGGATAGCTAAGGAGGAGCACCCCCTCAAGACATGAAGCTCCGGAAAGAAAAAATGGAGGAAAGCGCACTATTCACCCAAAATAGCGACGAAGAAGATGAGTACGGAAGAAAATAGAACCAGGTCCGATGATGAATTTTCTTGGAGAAAGTTAATCACCAGAGCTTGGAGAAGCAAGAACTGAAGCTGGATTGCAAAAACACCCAAGGAATCAGGCTGTAGAGGCATTGACCTTCTTCGGTGAATAGTAACACCGAAGAGCTAAGAACGCGAAACCAGGCCAAAAACCTCCAAACCAAGCTCGGAAACTGGGTAGTGAACACCTCAAACAACGTAGAAGTGTAAAGAAACCAATAACCAAGCTCAAAGAAGAAGAATCGAAGGAAGAAGTGAAGAAAACGGTGAACAAACGAGCTGGAAATCCGAGTAGCGTAATTTCGCTAGAGAGAGACTCTCTCCGTTGAAAGCGTTAAAGATCTCGTTGGAAAGATCATACCGAGTTCTAAAACTTGTCGTCAGGCGCTGGTTTCAACCTATCAAGGGATGACTGCCTAATAACTAAAATACACTGTATTTATGCTAAAAGTGCTATATTTTCACTGAAAACGCTAAATGATAGAGATAAGGCTAAGTATTTGTGACACTCATATCCTGCTATGTGTTTATCTGTTTGGAGCGTATTATATCTCTTTGGGAAGATAGATCGGAGATCTAAAGATATTATTCCAACTTCATTTACAATGCATTAATTAATAGTTACAGATTAACCATATATTCACAAAGGTTTCTGATTTCACTCCGAGCTCGTGTAGAATTTGATGCGATCATATCTTGCTCTATTTTGTGCCGTTGAAAGCGTTTAATACCTTGTTGGAAAGATCTTAACGAGTTCTAAAACTTTTCTTCAGGCGATGGTGTCAAAATATCAAGGGATGGTTGCCTAATTACTAAAATACACTGTATTCGCGCTAAAAGTGCTATATTTTCGCTGAAAACGCTAAATCATAGAGATAAGGCTAAGTATTTGTGACACTCATATCTTGCTGTGTGTTTATACGTTTGGAGCGTATTATATCACGTTGGAAAGATAGATCGGAGCTCTAAAGCTATTGTTCCAACTTCATTTACAATGCATTAATGAAAAACTACAGATTAACCATATATTCACAAATGTTTCTGATTTCACTCCAAACTCCTGTAGAATTTGATGCGATCATATCTTGCTCTAATTTGTGCCGTTTAAAGCGTTTAATACCTCGTTGGAAATATCTTACCGAGTTCTAAAACTTGTATTCAGGCGCTGGTTTCAAAATATCAAGGGATGATTGACTAATTACTAAACTACACTGTATTTACGCTAAAAGTGCTCTATTTTCGCTGAGAACGCTAAATCATAGAGATAAGGCTAAATCTTTGTGACACTCATATCTTGCTATGTGTTTATCCGTTTGGAGCGTATTATATCTCGTTGGAAAGATAGATCGTAGCTCAAAATCTATTGTTCCAACTTCATTTAAAATGCAATAATTAAAAGTTACAGATTAACCATATATTCCAAAAAAAAAAACTGATTTCACTCTGAACTCGTGTAGAAATTTATGTGATCATATCTTGCTCTATTTTGTGCCGTTGAAAGCGTTTAATATCTCGTTGGAAGGATCTTACCGAGTTCTAAAACTTGTCTTCAGGTGCTTGTTTGAAAATATCAAGGGATGATTGCCTAATTACTTAAATACACTGTATTTACGCTAAAAGTGCTCTATTTTCGCTGAAAACGCAAAATCATAGAGATAAGGCTAAGTATTTGTGACACTCATATTATAAGTTACAGATTAACCATATATTCACAAATGTTTCTGATTTCACTCCGAACTCGTGTAGAATTTGATGCGATCATATCTTGCTCTATTTTGTGCCGTTGAAAACGTTTAATATCTCGTTGGAAAGATCATACCGAGTTCTAAAACTTGTCTTCAGGCGCTGATTTTAAAATATCAAAGGATGATTGCCTAATTACTAAAATACACTGTATATAAGCTAAAAGTGCCCTATTTTCGCTGAAAACGCTAAGTCATAGAGATAAGGCTGAGTATTTGTGACACTCATATCTTTCTTTGTGTTTATCCGTTTGGAGTGTATTATATCTCGTTGGAAAGATAGATCGGATCTCTAAAGCTATTATTCCAACTTCATTTACAATGCATTAAATAAAAGTTACAGATTAACCATATATTCACAAATATTTCTGATTTCACTCCGAACTCGTGTAGAATTTGATGCGATCATATCTTGCTCTATTTTGTGCCGTTGAAAACGTTTAATATCTCGTTGGAAAGATCATACCGAGTTCTAAAACTTGTCTTCAGGCGCTGGTTTTAAAATATCAAGGGATGATTGACTAATTACTAAAATACACTTTATATACGCTAAAAGTGCTCTATTTTCGCTGAAAAAGCTAAATCATAGAGATAAGGCTAAGTATTTGTGACACTCATATCTTTCTTTGTGTTTATCCGTTTGGAGTGTATTATATCTCGTTGGAAAGATAGATCGGATCTATAAAGCTATTGTTCCAACTTCATTTACAATGCATTAAATAAAAGTTACAGATTAACCATATTTTAACAAATATTTCTGATTTCACTCCGAACTCGTGTAGAATTTGATGCGATCATATCTTGCTCTATTTTGTGCCGTTGAAAGCGTTTAATATCACGTTGGAAAGATCTCACCGAGTTCTAAAACGTGTCGTCAGGCACTGGTTTTAAAATATCAAAGGATGATTGCCAAATTACTATAATACACTGTATTTTCGCTAAACGTGCTCTATTTTCGCTGAAAACGCTAAATCATAGAGATAAGGCTATGTATTTGTGACACCCATATCTTGCTGTGTGTTTATCCATTTGGAGCGTATTATATCTCGTTGGAAACATAGATCGGAGCTATAAAGCTATTGTACCAACTTCATTTACAATGCATTAATTAAAAGTTACAGATTAACCATATATTCACAAATGTTTCTGATTTCACTCCGACCTCGTGTAGAATTTGATGCGATCATATCTTTCTCTATTTCGTGCCTTTGAAAGCGTTTAATATCTCGTTGGAAAGATCTTACCGAGTTCTAAAACTTGTATTCAGGCTCTGCTTTCAAAATATCAATAGATGATTGCCTAATTACTAAAATACACTGTATTTACGCTAACAGTGCTATATTTTCGCTGAAAACGCTAAATCATGGAGATAAGGCTAAGTATTTGTGACACTCATATCTTGCTGTGTGTTTATCCGTTTGGAGCGTATTATATCTCATTGGAAAGATAGGTCGGAGCTCTAAATCTATTATTCCAACTTCATTAACAATGCATTAATTAAAAGTTAGAGATTAACCATATATTCACAAATATTTCTGATTTCACTCCGAACTCGTGTGGAATTTGATGCGATCATATCTTGCTCTATTTTGTGCCGTTGAAAGCGTTTAATATCTCGTTGGAAAGATCATACCGAGTTCTAAAACTTGTCGTCAGCCGCTGGTTTCAACCTATCAAGGGATGACTGCCTTATTACTAAAATACACTGTATTTATGCTAAAAGTGCTCTATTTTCACTGAAAACGCTAAATCATAGAGATAAGGCTAAGTATTTGTGACACTCATATCTTGCTGTGTGTTTATCCGTTTGGAGCGTATTATATCTCTTTGTGAAGATAGATCGGAGATCTAAAGATATTATTCAAACTTCATTTACAATGCATTAATTAAAAGTTACAGATTAACCATATATTCACAAAGGTTTCTGATTTCACTCCGAGCTCGTGTAGAATTTGATGCGATCATATCTTGCTCTATTTTGTGCCGTTGAAAGCGTTTAATACCTCGTTGGAAAGATCTTAACGAGTTCTAAAACTTTTCTTCAGGCTCTGGTCTCAAAATATCAAGGGAAGATTGCCTAATTACTATAATACACTGTATTTACGCTAAACGTGCTCTATTTTCGCTGAAAACGCTAAATCATAGAGATAAGGCTATGTATTTGTGACACCCATATCTTGCTGTGTGTTTATCCATTTGGAGCGTATTATGTCTCGTTGGAAACATAGATCGGAGCTATAAAGCTATTGTACCAACTTCATTTACAATGCATTAATTAAAAGTTACAGATTAACCATATATTCACAAATGTTTCTGATTTCACTCCGACCTCGTGTATAATTTGATGCGATCATATCTTGCTCTATTTCGTGTCTTTGAAAGCGTTTAATATCTCGTTGGAAAGATCTTACCCAGTTCTAAAACTTGTATTCAGGCTCTGCTTTCAAAATATCAATGGATGATTGCCTAATTACTAAAATACACTGTATTTACGCTAACAGTGCTATATTTTCGCTGAAAACGCTAAATCATAGAGATAAGGCTAAGTATTTGTGACACTCATATCTTGCTGTGTGTTTATCCGTTTGGAGCGTATTATATCTCGTTGGAAAGATAGGTCGGAGCTCTAAATCTATTGTTCCAACTTCATTAACAATGCATTAATTAAAAGTTACAGATGAACCATATATTCACAAATATTTCTGATTTCACTCCGAACTCGTGTAGAATTTGATGCGATCTTATCTTGCTCTATTTTGTGCCGTTGAAAGCGTTAAATATCTCGTTGGAAAGATCATACCGAGTTCTAAAACTTGTCGTCAGGCGCTGGTTTCAACCTATCAAGGGATGACTGTCTAATTACTAAAATACACTGTATTTATGCTAAAAGTGCTCTATTTTCACTGAAAACGCTAAATGATAGAGATAAGGGTAAGTATTTGTGACACTCATATCCTGCTGTGTGTTTATCCGTTTGGAGCGTATTATATCTCTTTGGGAAGATAGATCGGAAATCTAAAGATATTATTCCAACTTCATTTACAATGAATTAATTAATAGTTACAGATTAACCATATATTCACAAAGGTTTCTGATTTCACTCCGAGCTCGTGTAGAATTTGATGCGATCATATCTTGCTCTATTTTGTGCCGTTGAAAGCGTTTAATACCTCGTTGTAAAGATCTTAACGAGTTCTAAAACTTTTCTTCAGGAGCTGGTCTCAAAATATCAAGGGATGGTTGCCTAATTACTAAATTACACTGTATTCAAGCTAAAAGTGCTATATTATCGCTGAAAACGCTAAATCATAGAGATAAGGCTAAGTATTTGTGACACTCATATCTTGCTGTGTGTTTATACGTTTGGAGCGTATTATATCACGTTGGAAAGATAGATCGGAGCTCTAAAGCTATTGTTCCAACTTCATTTACAATGCATTAATGAAAAACTACAGATTAACCATATATTCACAAATGTTTCTGATTTCACTCCGAACTCCTGTAGAATTTGATGCGATCATATCTTGCTCTAATTTGTGCCGTTGAAAGCGTTTAATACCTCGTTGGAAAGATCTTACCGAGTTCTAAAACTTGTATTCAGGCGCTGGTTTCAAAATATCAAGGGATGATTGACTAATTACTAAACTACACTGTATTTACGCTAAAAGTGCTCTATTTTCGCTCAGAACGCTAATTCATAGAGATAAGGCTAAATCTTTGTGACACTCATATCTTGCTGTGTGTTTATCCGTTTGGAGCGTATTATATCTCGTTGGAAAGATAGATCGGAGCTCAAAATCTATTGTTCCAACTTCATTTAAAATGCATTCATTAAAAGTTACAGATTAACCATATATTCCAAAAAAAATCTGATTTCACTCTGAACTCGTGTAGAATTTTATGTGATCATATCTTGCTCTATTTCTTGCCGTTGAAAGCGTTTAATATCTCGTTGGAAGGATCTTACCGAGTTCTAAAACTTGTCTTCAGGTGCTGGTTTGAAAATATCAAGGGATGATTGCCTAATTACTTAAATACACTGTATTTACGCTAAAAGTGCTCTATTTTCGCTGAAAACGCTAAATCATAGAGATAAGGCTAAGTATTTGTGACACTCATATCTTGCTGTGTGTTTATCCGTTTGGAGCGTATTATATCCCGTTGGAAAGATAGATCGGAGCTCTAATGCTATTTTTCCAACTTCATTTACAACGCATTAATTAAAAGTTACAGATTAACCATATATTCACAAATGTTTCTGATTTCACTCCGAACTCGTGTAGAATTTGATGCGATCATATCTTGCTCTATTTTGTGCCATTGAAAACGTTTAATATCTCGTTGGAAAGATCATACCGAGTTCTAAAACTTGTCTTCAGGCGCTGATTTTAAAATATTAAAGGATGATTGCCTAATTACTAAAATACACTGTATATACGCTAAAAGTGCTCTATTTTCGCTGAAAACGCTAAGTCATAGAGATAAGGCTAAGTATTTGTGACACTCATATCTTTCTTTGTGTTTATCCGTTTGGAGTGTATTATATCTCGTTGGAAAGATAGATCGGATCTCTAAAGCTATTATTCCAACTTCATTTACAATGCATTAAATAAAAGTTACAGATTAACCATATATTCACAAATATTTCTGATTTCACTCCGAACTCATGTAGAATTTGATGCGATCATATCTTGCTCTATTTTGTGCCGTTGAAAACGTTTAATATCTCGTTGGAAAGATCATACCGAGTTCTAAAATTTGTCTTCAGGCACTGGTTTTAATTTTTTTTTTGGATAAAATGTAAATATATATATCCAGAAAAATAGCATAGTACAATGCATCACAAATACAATCAAAGTGCATATCCACAAACTCGGGATACCACAAAATCAAGAACAAGGTTCTCACAAATTAACATTTTGGATATCAAAACATTGGGAACCAAATACACTCACAGTACCTCCCAAATCAACATAATAATCCTAGAAAGCTAGGAGCAAAGGCAACATCAACAAAGTTAAAAGCCAAGGAAATGTCGGAAAGGTTTAGTGAACTTCGAGTCAAAGCGAACCTCCCCTTTCCTCTTTGTAACACCCGGAAAGCCTTCAAGACATTCAACGGTAAAAGTGAGACCCTTCTTATCCAAATCATTTGTAAGTCGAAGGAAGTTGTCCACTCGAATCACATTAGTATGCACGGATTTAGAAGGTTTGACACACAACTTGAGTGTCTTGCCGTTTATCACCTCACATTTTATAACAACATCATCAAGCTTCACATCTTTTTTATCCAAGACTATCCTCCCACCCACACCCAAAGAAACTTTTCCATCTTCAGAAGAATTGCCTGCATTATCTGCTGGAACACGGGGAGCAGCCTGCTGCTTAAGCCCGGTCGGGTGAGGAGATGGCCCGCTCGGGTCTCCCCCTTGGGCAGGCAGTTTGGCTTGTGGCCCGGTCGGTTTCTGTGCCAGCCCAATCGGGTTAGGTCCCTGGGCAGATTTTGGCCGAGCAGTAACAATTCCAGCGTCTTCAATTTCATTTACTACAACATCAAGTTTCTCCTGTTCCTTATCTACCCCAATCCCACAATTTGATAGCTTCTTACAAATAAAAGGGTGGTGCCCAAAATCTTTGCAATGAAAGCAATAACTAGGAAAACTTTCATAAACCACGCTTTGTTTGACTACCTTTTAGGAAGGTAGTCGTATAGGGAAAGAAAGTGGCGGTGGCTTTGAGATATCAACCTCTATCAACACTCTAGCAAAGTCGTTGTTAATTCTCTCTTGAGTGATTTTATCGGTCGTTATAAGAACCCCCACCATGGATGCCACTTCACTCATGGCCTCATCATTCCATAAATGCATAGAAAGATCATGGAATTTGACCCAAATTGGAACTCTCAACAATTCATCATCTTCAAAAGAAAAATTTTCCGAAAGTTCCTTAAGCATAAGGAGCTTCCCAAACACCATGTATGGTCCTCCATGAAGTACCTTTGCTTTATCCTCCTCACTTTGAAATTTAAAAATAAACCAACCCTTTTTATGGGACATCACCGGGGAATCGTCCGGTGAAGTGACCAACTAGGAAATGGCCCCACATTTGTACCATGGATGGTAATACTCGATCACCAAAGTCCAAAGTATCTCCCTTAGGAGGGACATATCTCAATTTTATGCCTTTGCTTGGATCACGGTTGTCCTTAAAAAGTGCCTTCCAAGGTTCAGGACTTTTTTCTGCCCCAGCAGTGGCCTGTGCCTTTGCAGTGGCTGTCTCCACAATCTGTCTAGCAGGAGGCTTTGTGGCTCCATTCCCAGCTTTCCTAGGTTCAGCAGCCGGGTGAGTACCTGTTAGTACCTGCGGGTTTACAGGCTGCCTAGCAGGTGAAGGCCCTGGCAGAACAAGTTCAGGGAATTCTCCCTCATAATTATCAAGAACCTCAAATCGAGGGGAAGACCTGGTGATCCACGAAATTGCAGGTGTCCCTGCCCCATTCTGTTTTTTCGTCGTCATAGTGGAATAGTAGACTGCAGCCTCAAAAATATAACAAGAAAAACAGGGTTGCACATTTTCCGCAATAGCAGACTACTGGTGATGCAACAGTACTGCGTGAGAACGAGAACACAGAACACAGAGTTGCAAATCGTTTTTGAGCTTCAGCTCAAAATAACACAGAACGAGAACAATGAAAGAGGACAGCCCAAACAGGAATAGCCTAAACAGAACGAGAACAGGTACCTCAAAACAACACAGAACGAGAACAGCGAAAAAACCTGCGATTTTGCTCGATTAAAGTTCTCTTGATCAGAATCAGCGTTCCAGTGAGGAAGGCGAGGTCAGAAATCAAGGCGAGGTCAGAAATCAAGGCGAGCGAGGTCAGAAATCGACGATACACAAGAACCCCCAAATCGTGAAAACGACGGACTCCCACCTCTTCGCTGCTAGGTTTCTTGACCGTAATGCGAAATTCCGGTCTCAAATCCAAGCGTGGGCACCCCTGTATTGCATCTAACCTCCAGCGATTCAAAAACAAAATTCAATCAAACCTACGAACCATGAATTCATACGCGGAAAAGAACTGGGTGAAATCCCAGGAGAGAGAAGCAGTGGTTTTAAAATATCAAGGGATGATTGCCAAATTACTATAATACACTGTATTTACGCTAAAAGTGCTCTATTTTCACTGAAAACTCTAAATCATAGAGATAAGGCTATGTATTTGTGACACCCATATCTTGTTGTGTGTTTATCCATTTGGAGCGTATTATATCTCGTTGGAAACATAGATCGGAGCTATAAAGCTATTGTTCCAACTTCATTTACAATGCATTAATTAAAAGTTACAGATTAACCATATATTCACAAATGTTTCTGATTTCACTCCGACCTCGTGTAGAATTTGATGCGATCATATCTTGCTCTATTTCGTGCCTTTGCAAGCGTTTAATATCTCGTTGGAAAGATCTTACCGAGTTCTAAAACTTGTATTCAGGCTCGGCTTTAAAAATATCGATGGATGATTGCCTAATTACTAAAATTCACTGTAGTTACGCTAACAGTGCTATATTTTTGCTGAAAACGCTAAATCATAGAGATAAGGCTAAGTATTTGTGACACTCATATCTTGCTGTGTGTTTATCCGTTTGGAGCGTATTATATCTCGTTGGAAAGATAGATCGGAGCTCTAAATCTATTGTTCCAACTTCATTAACAATGCATTAATTAAAAGTTACAGATTAACCATATATTCACAAATATTTCTGATTTCACTCTGAACTCATGTAGAATTTGATGCGATCATATCTTGCTCTATTTTGTGCCGTTGAAAGCGTTTAATATCTCTTTGGAAAGATCATACCGAGTTCTAAAACTTGTCTTCAGGCGCTGGTTTCAAACTATCAAGGGATGACTGCCTAATTACTAAAATACATTGTATTTATGCTAAAACTGCTCTATTTTCACTGAAAACGCTAAATCATAGAGATAAGGCTAAGTATTTGTGACACTCATATCTTGCTGTGTGTTAATCCGTTTGGAGCGTATTATATATCTTTGGGAAGATAGATCGGAGATCTAAAGATATTATTCCAACTTCATTTACAATGCATTAATTAAAAGTTACAGATTAACCATATATTCACAAATGTTTCTGATTTCACTCCGAGCTCGTGTAGAATTTGATGCGATCATATCTGTCTTTATTTTGTGCCGCTGAAAGCGTTTAATATCTCGTTGGAAAGATCTTACCGAGTTCTAAAACTTGTCTTCAGGCTCTGGTTTCAGAATATCAAGGGATGATTTCCTTATTACTAAAATACACTGTATTTACGCTAAAAGTGCTCTATTTTCTCTGAAAACGCTAAATCATAGAGATAAGGCTAAGTATTTGTGACACTCATATCTTTCTGTGTGTTTATCCGTTTGGAGCGTATTATATCTCGTTGGAAAGATAGATCGGAGCTCTAAAACTATTGTTCCAACTTCATTTACAATGCATTAGTTAAAAGTTACAGATTAACCATTTATTCACAAATGTTTCTGATTTCACTCCGATATCGTGTAGAATTTGATGCGATCATATCTTGCTCTTTGTTGTGCCGTTGAAAGCGTTTAATATCTCGTTTAAAAGATCTTACCGAGTTCTAAAACTTGTCTTCAGGCGCTGGTTTCAAAAAATAAAGGGATTACTGCTTAATTACTAAAATACACTGTATTTACGCTAAAAGTGCTCTATTTTCGCTGAAAACGCTAAATCATAGAGATAAGGCTAAGTATTTGTGACACTCATATCTTGCTGTGTGTTTATCCGTTTGGAGCGTATTATATCTCGTTGGAAAGATAGATCGGAGATCTAAATATATTTAAAAAAAATTGCATTAATCTTTCAACAAAAGGGATATATTAAAATAAACAATTTTGAAAATTGAAGTTAACACTACCTCTGCCCCATTCAAAGGTTTCAAGTGCAAAATGAGATGATTGTTTAGACAATGATTAAAACAATTTTTTTAAAATAAAAAAATAATAAATAGTGAAAAAAATAATTTAAAGAAAACTTTAAAGGGAATTAAAACCAGATAGCACATTAATAATTGTTTAAACTTTCTTTTAATTTTGTCACTATATTTTTATAAATTGAAATACCTTTTTTTTATTTATCTTTTTTATTATAATGTAAAATATGATTATCCTATTAAGTTATGGTAAGGATAGAAATGTAGAATAAAAAGATAGACGGTATTTTGGTCCTATTTTGAAAAGATAAATAACATAGTCTTATTTGTGCATTTCGGGATTAGTTTAGTCCTATTTTGAGGCTATTTCTCAAATATATACTAGTGGTAAAATAAAGGTAAGAAAAGGAAAAACAAAATAAATAAGTGTAAGTAAAAAGAAAATAAAGTTAAAAGTTAGTACGGTGAGAAAAAGTTCTTTTATAAGAAAACTAATCCAAAAATATATATAAATATGAAAATGAAATAATAAACGGGAAGAAGAAAAAGGAGAAATGGAATACATAAACATTGAAAAAAAGAACAAAATAAATTGAAAAGTAGTAAAATAAGAAAAAGAAGACCAAAAAGGGGAATAAAAGAGTCAAGACGATAAAAAAGGAAAAAAATTTAGGAAGAAAAAAGAAAAATGATACATGGGACCGCTTGGAGAAGATTTGTGAAAGGTGGGATTTATGGTTGAATGATTTTCAAAGAAAATGAAAAAACCTGGAATAGCAGGTCATCAACTGGTCAGGGACCAACGAATGAAGATGTGGTGGAGGGGTTGCATTATTATTCATGAATAACGATAAGATGAGACTATTGTAAAAAGGCCGCTAAAAGGGTTCACTTTCATTGTCAGAAACACCTTTCGATGGGTAAAATCAATTTATATAAATTTCCATTTTTAATATATACTGCTCAATGTACTGCCTCATATTCCCTCATTTAATATAGAAAATACACTAATAACTTTTGCGCGACAAAATACATCTCAAACAAAAGTTTTGACAGGATTGTGTGTAGGTGAAAAGATGTTTAATATCAAAAATATCGTTGAAACGAAGTCCTTTGAGATCGTTTTTCAAGTTTCAAAGAAGACAATTTCCTCTATTTGTGTGGGAGATACAACGCGCGTGTTGTCTTTTAAAAAAATGAAATTGTTGACTAAAAGACTCTTAGTATATATATCGACCAATTGGAGCGTATTATATCTCGTTGGAAAGATAGATCGGAGCTCTAAAGCTATTTTCTAACTTCATTTACAATGGATTAATTAAAAGTTAGAGATTAACCATATATTCACAAAGGTTTTTGATTTCACTCCGAACTCGTGTAGAATTTGATGCGATCATATCTTGCTCTATTTTGTGCCGTTGAAAGCGTTTAATATCTCGTTGGAGAGATCTTACCGAGTTCTAAAACTCGTCTTCAGGCGCTGGTTTCGAAATATCAAGGGATGATTGCCTAATTACTAAAATACACTGTATTTACGCTTAAAGTGCTCTATTTTCGTTGAGATTGCTAAATAATAGAGATAAGGCTAAGTATTTGTGACACTCATATCTTGCTGGGTGTTTATCCGTTTGGAGCGTATTATATCTCGTTAGAAAGATAGATCGGAGCTCTAAGGATGTTTTTACTTGAACCGTAATTTGTTGGTCTGGTCTGGTCTGGTTTGTTTTGGTGTGGTTTGTTTTTGTCTAGTCTGGTCTGGTCTGGTCTGAAATTTTATTTTTTGTATTTTTTGCGTAAATATTATATGTATATATATATATATATATATAATAATAATAATAATAATAATAATAATAATAATAATAATAATAATAATAAAATATGGTCTGGTCTGGTGTGGTCTGTTTTAGTCTGGTCTGATCTGGTTTTGTCTGGTTTGGTCTGGTTTGGTCTGTTCTGGTCTGGGACGAATTATAGTCCAAGTAAAAACAACCTAAAGCTATTGTTCCAACTTCATTTACAATGCATTAATTAAAATTTAAAGATTAACGATATATTCACAAATGTTTCTGATTTCACTCCGAACTCGTGTAGAATTTGATGCGATCATATCTTCCTCTATTTTGTGCCGTTAAAAGCGTTTAATATCTCGTTGGAAAGATCTTACCGAGTTCTAAAACATGTATTCAGGCGTTGGTTTCAAAATATCAATTGATGATTGCGTAATTACTAAAATACACTGTATTTACGCTAAATGTGCTCTATTTTCGCTGAAAACGCTAAATCTTAGAGATAAGGCTATGTATTTGTGACACTCATATCTTGCTGTGTGTTTATCCGTTTGGAGCGTATTATATCTCGTTGGAAATATAGATCGAATCTCTAAAGCTATTGTTCCAACATCATTTACAATGCATTAGTTAAAAGTTACAGATTAACCATACATTCACAAATGTTTCTGATTTCACTCCGAACTCGTGTAGAAATTGATGCGATCATATCTTGCTCTATTTTGTGCTGTTAAAAGCGTTTAATATCTCGTTGGAAAGATCTTACCGAGTTCTAAAACTCTTCTTCAGGCGCCGATTTCAAAATATCAAGGGATGATTGCCTAATTACTAAAAGACACTGTATTTACGCTAAAAGTGCTCTATTTTCGTTGAAAACGCTGAATCATAGAGATAAGGCTAAGTATTCGTGACACTCATATCTTGCTGTGTGTTTATCCGTTTGGAGCGTATTATTTCTCGTTGGAAAGATAGATCGGAGCTCTAAAGCTATTGTTCCAACTTCATTTACAATGCATTAATTAAAAGTTACAGATTAACCATATATTCACAAATGTTTCTGATTTCACTCCGAACTCGTGTAGAATTTGATGCGATCACATCTTGCCCTTTGTTGTGCCATTGAAAGCGTTTAATATCTCGTTTGAAAGATCATACCGAGTTCTAAAACTTGTATTCAGGCGCTGGTTTCAAAAAATCAAGGGATTATTGCGTAATTACTAAAATACACTGTATTTACGCTAAAAGTGCTCTATTTTAGGTGAAAACGCTAAATCATAGAGATAAGGCTAAGTATTTGTGACACTCATATCCTGCTGTGTGTTTATCCGTTTGGGGCGTATTATATCTCGTTGGAAAGATAGATCGGAGCTAATCTATATATAGTAAAACAGAAAAGTCTAGGGGAGGATTTGGGGAAGAGTGGGCGGGAAAAAACGTAGCATAAAAATGCAGTGGGGGTATGGGCAGCTAATAATTGCAGCATAGAAGAATTAAACATAACTATTGAACTTCTTAATGTCTTTTGTTGTTCGACAATTGTGCAAATATAAATATGTTGTCAATTTTTAATTAGTCTTTTGAACTTTCTAGGATGTCTCTAGAAAAGTGCTAGCAACGATTAATTAGAAGGGCTAATTAAAACGTGTGGCTGCAAATGAGGTGGTTTTGGGATTTTTGAGGTGCCTTTTGGTCTTCCCAAAAATGTGCATCATAAGTTCAACATTAAATAGGTGCCAAGTGTTACAATTTTTACTATAATAAATAGGGAAGAGATTAATCCGTATGAATCACAAGCTATGTATTATACGCAGTATATTCTACCTCCTTCCCATAAAATTCTTCCCACTTTGACTTGGCACGAAGAAAAAAGGTGAAATGAATGTGAACCACACAAATTGTCCAAAAATGGTAAGTGGGAAGAATATTTTGGGATGACCCAAAAAGGAAAGTGAGAAGAATTTTATGGGACGGATGGAGTATATAATACTCCGTAATAATAATAACAAAATAGTGGAAGGGAAGTTTGGGCTGGAAAACTGTAGCACATTAAATATTTATTTAGTTTAGATCGAAGTTATCAAAAGGATTATGTCATAGAGCCCGTTTGGTAACATTAAAATTGGCTGAATTGGCTGATTCTGCTGAAAATTATGATGTTCTGGCTGAAGTGGCTGTATTGGCTGATTTTGCTGATTTATGAAAAAAATATGTTTAAACTATTTGTTATTAATAAATTAAACAAAAAATTATATGAAAAAATAGAAAAAATGATCCTCTACAGTAACTTCAGCCAATACAGCCATAAACGTAACTCTAACCTTACTTTTTCAGCTTATTACAAAATTCAACGCGCGAAATCAAAAGTTAAGTGTTTGGTGAAAAAACTGGCTGATAAGCCTGATAAGCCGAAAAAAGGGGTCACCAAACGGGCTCATAATGTTTTTCGTAGTTGATGAAAAAAATGATGACTAGAAATTAATAAGGTGTACCTTAATCTCTATAACTGTAAACAATGTCAAGAGTTGTGTCGCTTGGCGGCAAAAATTAACAGAGAAATCAAGACATTGGGCGGCCAAACACTCACATGACTCAAGAAAAAATGATGCCGAGAGAGACATTAGGCGGCCAAGCAATAATGGCTCAATTTTAACAGAGATGTAATCCTTATAAAAAGCCCATAGTTATATCCCTACATGCACTCTAGATATTTGCCGAGCTACAAATGGAAGGTAAGAAAAAATTTAACAACTGTGTGTTTTTTATTTTTTGCATCAGAGTTTCAGGAGTTCTCTTACTTCGCTTCTTTAACTAATTAAATTCCTTGATTGCATATTTACAGATGCCCCAGTTTTGGTGTTGCGAGAGATGTTTCATACTTGCATCGCGAAAAACAATGCTACCGGCGAAGTCAAAAGTTTATTAGTTTAATAAAAATAAATAATACTGAAAATAATTAAAATAAAAAGAATAATAAAATTCAAGACAACTTAGATCTCAGATTGATAGTTTTCAAACATTCAGATCCTAAATTGAAAGTTTTCTATCATTCGTGTTCTATATCGATACATTTCATTTCCAGGTTCCGAATTGATAATTCGTCTATCTTTCAACTCCTGAATTGATAAATTTTCTTTTAGATATTAATGGATGATTACTAATAGTAGAAATATTTTAAAAAAAATTGCATTAATCTTTCAACAAAAGGAATATATTAAAATAAACAATTTTGAAAATTGAAGTTAACACTACCTCTGCCCCATTCAAAGGTTTCAATTGCAAAATGAGATGATTGTTTAGACAATGATTAAAACAATTTTTTTAAAATAAAAAAATAATAAATAGTGAAAAAAATAATTTAAAGAAAACTTTAAAGGGAATTAAAACCAGATAGCACATTAATAATTGTTTAAACTTTCTTTTAATTTTGTCACTATATTTTTATAAATTGAAATACCTTTTTTTTATTTATCTTTTTTATTATAATGTAAAATATGATTATCCTATTAAGTTATGGTAAGGATAGAAATGTAGAATAAAAAGATAGACGGTATTTTGGTCCTATTTTGAAAAGATAAATAACATAGTCTTATTTGTGCATTTCGGGATTAGTTTAGTCCTATTTTGAGGCTATTTCTCAAATATATACTAGTGGTAAAATAAAGGTAAGAAAAGGAAAAACAAAATAAATAAGTGTAAGTAAAAAGAAAATAAAGTTAAAAGTTAGTACGGTGAGAAAAAGTTCTTTTATAAGAAAACTAATCCAAAAATATATATAAATATGAAAATGAAATAATAAACGGGAAGAAGAAAAAGGAGAAATGGAATACATAAACATTGAAAAAAAGAATAAAATAAATTGAAAAGTAGTAAAATAAGAAAAAGAAGACCAAAAAGGGGAATAAAAGAGTCAAGACGATAAAAAAGGAAAAAAAATTAGGAAGAAAAAAGAAAAATGATACATGGGACCGCTTGGAGAAGATTTTTGAAAGGTGGGATTTATGGTTGAATGATTTTCAAAGAAAATGAAAAAACATGGAATAGCAGGTCATCAACTGGTCAGGGACCAACGAATGAAGATGTGGTGCAGGGGTTGCATTATTATTCATGAATAACGATAAGATGAGACTATTGTAAAAAGGCCGCTAAAAGGGTTCACTTTCATTGTCAGAAACACCTTTCGATGGTTAAAATCAATTTATATAAATTTCCATTTTTAATATATACTGCTCAATGTACTGCCTAATATTCCCTCATTTGATATAGAAAATACACTAATAACTTTTGAGCGACAAAATACATCTCAAACAAAAGTTTTGACGGGATTGTGTGTAGGTGAAAAGATGTTTAATATCAAAAATATCGTTGACACGAAGTCCTTTGAGATCGTTTTTCAAGTTTCAAAGAAGACAATTTCCTCTATTTGTGTGGGAGATACAACGCGCATGTTGTCTTTTAAAAAAATGAAATTGTTGACTAAAAGACTCTTAGTATATATATCCACCAATTGGAGCGTATTATATTTCGTTGGAAAGATAGATCGGAGCTCTAAGGCTATTTTCCAACTTCATTTACAATGGATTAATTAAAAGTTAGAGATTAACCATATATTCACAAAGGTTTTTGATTTCACTCCGAACTCGTGTAGAATTTGATGCGATCATATCTTGCTCTATTTTGTGCCGTTTAAAGCGTTTAATATCTCGTTGGAGAGATCTCTAATTACTAAAATACACTGTATTTACGCTAAAAGTTCTCTATTTTCGTTGAAATTGCTAAATAATAGAGATAAGGCTAAGTATTTGTGACACTCATATCTTGCTGGGTGTTTATCCGTTTGGAGCGAATTATATCTCGTTGGAAAGATAGATCGGAGCTCTAAGGATGTTTTTACTTGGACCGTATATTTTTGGTCTGGTCTGGTCTGGTTTGTTTTGGTGTGGTTTGTTTTTGTCTAGTCTGGTCTGGTCTGAAATTTTATTTTTTGTATTTTTTGCGTAAATATTATATATATATATATATATATAATAATAGTAATAATAATCATAATCATAATAATAATAATAATAATCATAATAATAATAATAATAATAATAATAATAATAATAATAATAATAATAATAATAATAATAATAATAATATTAATAATAATAATAATAATAATAATAATAATGATAATAATAATAATAATAATAATAATAATAATAATCATAATAATAATAATCATAATAATAATAATAATCATAATCATAATAATCATAATCATAATCATAATCATAATCATAATAATAATAATAAAAATAATAATAATAATAATAATAACAATAATAATAATAATAATAATAATAATAATAATAATAATAATAATAATAATAATAATAATAATAATAAAATATGGTCTGGTCTGGTGTGGTCTGTTTTAGTCTGGTCTGATCTGGTTTGGTCTGGTTTGGTCTGTTCTGGTGTGGTCTGGTCTGGGACGAATTACACTCCAAGTAAAAACAACCTAAAGCTATTGTTCCAACTTCATTTACAATGCATTAATTAAAGTTTAAAGATTAACGATATATTCACAAATGTTTCTGATTTCACTCCGAACTCGTGTAGAATTTGATGTGATCATATCTTCCTCTATTTTGTGCCGTTGAAAGCGTTTAATATCTCGTTGGAAAGATCTATCCGAGTTCTAAAACATGTCTTCAGGCGTTGGTTTCAAAATATCAATTGATGTCTGTGTAATTACTAAAATACACTGTATTTACGCTAAATGTGCTCTATTTTCGCTGAAAACGCTAAATCTTAGAGATAAGGCTATGTATTTGTGACACACATATCTTGCTGTGTGTTTATCCGTTTGGAGCGTATTATATCTCGTTGGAAATATAGATCGGATCTCTAAAGCTATTGTTCCAACATCATTTACAATGCATTAGTTAAAAGTTACAGATTAACCATACATTCACAAATGTTTCTGATTTCACTCCGAACTCGTGTAGAATTTGATGCGATCATATCTTGCTCTATTTTGTGCTGTTGAAAGCGTTTAATATCTCTTTGGAAAGATCTTACCGAGTTCTAAAACTTGTCTTCATGCGCTGGTTTCAAAATATCAAGGGATGATTGACTCATTACTAAAATACACTGTATTTATGCTAAAAGTGCTCTATTTTCGTTGAAATTGCTAAATAATAGAGATAAGGCTAGGTATTTGTGACACTCATATCTTGCTGGGTGTTTATCCATTTGGAGCGTATTATATCTCGTTGGAAAGATAGATCGGAGCTCTAAGGATATTTTTACTTGGACCGTAATTTGTTGGTCTGGTCTGGTCTGGTTTGTTTTGGTGTGGTTTGTTTTGGTCTAGTCTGGTCTGGTCTGGTCTGAAATTTTATTTTTTGTATTTTTTGCGTAAATATTATATATATATATAATAATAATAATAATAATAATAATCATAATCATAATCATAATAATAATAATAATAATAATCATAATCATAATAATAATAAAAATAATAATAATAAAAATAATAATAATAATAATAATAATAATAATAATATTAATAATAATAAAAATAATAATAATAATAATAATAATAATAATAATAATAATCATAATAATTATAATCATAATAATAATAATAATCATAATCATAATAATCATAATCATAATCATAATCATAATCATAATCATAATAATAATAATAATTAAAAAATAATAATAATAATAATAATAATAATAACAATAATAATAACAATAATAATAATAATAATAATAATAATAATAATAATAATAATAATAATAAAATATGGTCTGGTCTGGTGTGGTCTGTTTTAGTCTGGTCTGATCTGGTTTGGTCTGGTTTGGTCTATTCTGGTCTGGTCTGGTCTGGGACGAATTACACTCCAAGTAAAAACAACCTAAAGCTGTTGTTCCAACTTCATTTATAATGCATTAATTAAAGTTTAAAGATTAACGATATATTCACAAATGTTTCTGATTTCACTCCGAACTCGTGTAGAATTTGATGCGATCATATCTTCCTCTATTTTGTGCCGTCGAAAGCGTTTAATATCTCGTTGGAAAGATCTATCCGAGTTCTAAAACATGTCTTCAGGCGTTGGTTTAAAAATATAAATTGATGTCTGCGTAATTACTAAAATACACTGTATTTACGCTAAATGTGCTCTATTTTCGCTGAAAACGCTAAATCTTAGAGATAAGGCTATGTATTTGTGACACACATATCTTGCTGTGTGTTTATCCGTTTGGAGCGTATTATATCTCATTGGAAATATAGATCGGATCTCTAAAGCTATTGTTCCAACATCATTTACAATGCATTAGTTAAAAGTTACAGATTAACCATACATTCACAAATGTTTCTGATTTCACTCCGAACTCGTGTAGAATTTGATGCGATCATATCTTGCTCTATTTTGTGCTGTTGAAAGCGTTTAATATCTCGTTGGAAAGATCTTACCGAGTTCTAAAACTCATCTTCAGGCGACGATTTCAAAATATCAAGGGATGATTGCCTAATTACTAAAATACACTGAATTTACGCCTAAAGTGCTCTATTTTCGTTGAAAACGCTAAATCATAGAGATAAGGCTAAGTATTTGTGACACTCATATCTTGCGGTGTGTTGATCCGTTTGGAGCTTATTATATCTCGTTGGAAAGATAGATAGGATCTCTAAAGCTATTGTTCCAACTTCATTTAAAATGCATTAATTAAAAGTTACAGATTAACCATATATTCACAAATGTTTCTGATTTCACTCCGAACTCGTGTAGAATTTGATGCGATCGTATCTTGCTCTAATATGTGCCGTTGAAATCGTTTAATATCTCTTTGGAAAGATCTTACCGAGTTCTAAAACTTGTCTTCAGGCGCTGGTTTCAAAATATCAAGGGATGATTGACTAATTACTAAAATACACGGTATTTACGCTAAAAGTGCTCTATTTTCGCTGAAAACGCTAAATCATAGAGATAAGGCTAGGTATTTGTGACACTCATATCTTTCTGTGTGTTTATCCGTTTGGAGCGTATTATATCTCGTTGGAAAGATAGATCGGAGCTCGAAAGCTATTGTTGCAAATTCATATACAATGCATTAATTAAAAGTTACATATTAACCATATATGTACAAATGTTTCTGATTTCACTCCGAACTCGTGTAGAATTTGATGCAATCTTATTTTGCTCTATTTTGTGCCGTTGAAAGCGTTTAATATCTCGTTCGAAAGATCTTACCGAGTTCTAAAACTTGTCTTCAGGCTCTGGTTTCAAAATATCAAGGGATGATTGCCAAATTACTAAAATACACTGTATTTACGCTAAAAGTGCTCTATTTTTGCGGAAAACGCAAAATCATAGAGATAAGGCTAAGTATTTGTGACACTCATATCTTGCTGTGTGTTTATCCGTTTGGAGCGTATTATATCTTGTTGGAAGGATAGATCGGATCTCTAAATTTATTGTTCCAACTTCATTTACAATGCATTAATTAAAAGTTACATATTAACCATATATTCACAAATGTTTTTGATTTCACTCCGAACTCGTGTAGAATTTGATGCGATCATATCTTGCTCTAATGTTTACCGTTGAAAGCGTTTAATATCTCGTTGGAAAGATCTTACCGATTTCTAAAACTTATCTTCAGGCGCTGGTTTCAGAATATCAAGGGATGATTGCCTAATTACTAAAATACACTGTATTTACGCTAAAAGTGTTCTATTTTCGCTGAAAACGCTAAATCATAGAGATAAGGCTAAGTATTTGCGACACTCATATCTTGCTGTGTGTTTATCCGTTTGGAGCGTATTATATCTTGTTGGAAGGATATATCGGATCTCTAAATTTATTGTTCCAACTTCATTTACAATGCATTAATTAAAAGTTACATATTAACCATATATTCACAAATGTTTCTGATATCACTTCGAACTCGTGTAGAATTTGATGCGATCATATCTTGCTTTATTTTGTGCCGTTGAAAACGTTTAATATCTCGTTTGAAAGATCTTACCGATTTCTAAAACTTGTCTTCAGGCGCCGGTTTCAAAATATCAAGGGATGATTGCCTAATTACTAAAATACACTATATTTACGCTAAAAGTGCTCTATTTTTGCTGAAAACGCTAAATCATAGAGATAAGGCTAAGTATTTGTGACACTCATATCTTGCTGTGTCTTTATCCATTTGGAGCGTATTATATCTAGTTGGAAGGATAGATCGGAGCTATAAATTTATTGTTCCAACTTCATTTACAATTCATTAATTAAAAGTTTCAGATTAACCATATATTCTCAAATGTTTCTGATTTCACTCCGAACTCGTGTAGAATGTGATGCGATCATATCATGCTCTATGTTGTGCCGTTGAAAGCGTTTAATATCTCGTTTGAAAGATCTTACCGATTTCTAAAACTTGTCTTCAGGCGCGGGTTTCAAAGTATCAAGGGATGATTGCCTAATTACTAAAATACACTGTATTTACGCTAAAAGTACTCTATTTTCGCTGAAAACGCTAAATCATAGAGATAAGCCTAAGTATGTGTGACACTCATATCTTGCTGTGTGTTTATCCGTTTGGAGCGTATTATATCTCGTTGGAAAGATAGATCGGAGCTCTAAAGCTATTTTCCAACTTCATTTACAATGGATTAATTAAAAGTTAGAGATTAACCATTTATTCACAAAGGTTTCTGATTTCACTCCGAGCTCGTGTAAAATTTGATGCGATCATATCTTGCTCTATTTTGTGCCGTTGAAAGCGTTTAATATCTCGTTGGAGAGATCTTACCAAGTTCTAAAACTGGTTTCGAAATATCAAGGGATGATTGCCTAATTACTAAAATACACTGTATTTACGCTTAAAGTGCTCTATTTTAGTTGAAATTGCTAAATAATAGAGATTAGGCTAAGTATTTGTGACACTCATATCTTGCTGGGTGTTCATCCGTTTGGAGCGTATTATATCTCGTTGGAAAGATAGATCGGAGCTCTAAGGATGTTTTTACTTGGACCGTAATTTGTTGGTCTGGTCTGGTCTGGTTTGTTTTGGTGTGGTTTGTTTTGGTCTAGTCTGGTCTGGTCTGGTCTGAAATTTTATTTTTTGTATTTTTTGCGTAAATATTATATATATATATATATATATATAAAATAATAATAATAATAATAATAATAATAATAAGAATAATAAGAATAATAAGAATAATAATAATAAAATATGGTCTGGTCTGGTGTGGTCTGTTTTAGTCTAGTCTGATCTGGTTTGGTCTGGTTTGGTCTGGTTTGGTCTGGTCTGGTCTGGTCTGGTCTGGGACGAATTACAGTCCAAGTAAAAACAACCTAAAGCTATTGTTCCAACTTCATTTACAATGCATTAATTAAAATTTAAAGATTAACGATATATTCACAAATGTTTCTGATTTCACTCCGAACTCGTGTAGAATTTGATGCGATCATATCTTCCTCTATTTTGTGTCGTTAAAAGCGTTTAATATCTCGTTGGAAAGATCTTACCGAGTTCTAAAACATGTCTTCAGGCGTTGGTTTCAAAATATCAATTTATGATTGCGTAATTACTAAAATACACTGTATTTACGCTAAATGTGCTCTATTTTCGCTGAAAACGCTAAATCTTAGAGATAAGGCTATGTATTTGTGACACTCATATCTTGCTGTGTGTTTATCCGTTTGGAGTGTATTTTATATCGTTGGAAATATAGATCGGATCTCTAAAGCTATTGTTCCAACATCATTTACAATGCATTTGTTAAAAGTTACAGATTAACCATACATTCACAAATGTTTCTGATTTCACTCCGAACTCGTGTAGAATTTGATGCGATCATATCTTGCTCTATTTTGTGCTGTTGAAAGCGTTTAATATCTCGTTGGAAAGATAGATCGGAGCTCGAAAGCTATTGTTGCAAATTCATTTACAATGCATTAATTAAAAGTTACATATTAACCATATATGTACAAATGTTTCTGATTTCACTCCGAACTCGTGTAGAATTTGATGCAATCATATCTTGCTCTATTTTGTGCCGTTGAAAGCGTTTAATATCTCGTTCGAAAGATCTTACCGAGTTCTAAAACTTGTCTTCAGTCTCTGGTTTCAAAATATCAAGGGATGATTGCCAAATTACTAAAATACACTGTATTTACGCTAAAAGTGCTCTATTTTTGCTGAAAACGCTAAATCATAGAGATAAGGCTAAGTATTTGTGACACTCATATCTTGCTGTGTGTTTATCCGTTTGGAGCGTATTATATCTTGTTGGAAGGATAGATCGGATCTCTAAATTTATTGTTCCAACTTCATTTACAATGCATTAATTAAAAGTTACATATTAACCATATATTCACAAATGTTTTGGATTTCACTGCGAACTCGTGTAGAATTTGATGCGATCATATCTTGCTCTAATGTTTTCCGTTGAAAGCGTTTAATATCTCGTTGGAAAGATCTTACCGATTGCTAAAACTTATCTTCAGGCGCTGGTTTCAGAATATCAAGGGATGATTGCCTAATTACTAAAATACACTGTATTTACGCTAAAAGTGTTCTATTTTCGCTGAAAACGCTAAATCATAGAGATAAGGCTAAGTATTTGCGACACTCATATCTTGCTGTGTGTTAATCCGTTTGGAGCGTATTATATCTTGTTGGAAGGATATATCGGATCTCTAAATTTATTGTTCCAACTTCATTTACAATGCATTAATTAAAAGTTATATATTAACCATATATTCACAAATGTTTCTGATTTCACTCCGAACTCGTGTAGAATTTGATGCGATCATATCTTGCTTTATTTTGTGCCGTTGAAAGCGTTTAATATCTCGTTTGAAAGATCTTACCGATTTCTAATACTTGTCTTCAGGCGCTGGTTTCAAAATATCAAGGGATGTGATGGAGTATATGGCCCGGGAACCCCCGGCCCACAGACTCCTACTACTCCAGCAAAGGCCCAACAGGCCCAAAAGGCCCAACAGGCCCAATTCACAGCGCCCGGAGTACCAAGCAGTCCACAATCTGCACCAGGGATGCCTTCGGCCCCCTGGCCGAAGGCTCCAAATTCTCACAGAACGGGTTTCTCAAGCAAACTAAGAAACTGGGAGAAAACGGCGAAAACAGCAGCCCTCGGCACTGTGAGCCCTCGGCACCAGGGGTGCCATCGGGAGGAAGAGCCCTCGGCTACTGCTCTATAGCCGAAGGCATCTCACTCGACAAGATATCCGCCTCACATGCGTACAGATCACCGTACTCTGCACAGACGTCCCATCCAACAGCCGCATATCCACTTGACACGTGTCCCTGCCCGGCATTTATTGCTTCTATAAATAGCACCCCATTTCCTCATTTGTAACCACGCTGAAAAGTCATAACACCCTGAATACACTCTCTCTCTCTACATTTAGTTACTTGCTTTGACTTCTCTCTAGATTATTCCCGGTAATAACCCTTCGGATATATACCCCCGGGTAGACTATCCATCATTTGGTGCTCTCGTTGAGAGGTTGAACAATCGAGTAAGAAACCCTCCCCCTCGACCAAACACAAAACACTAGCCCTCTATCAAAATGGTGAGGACAACACGTGCCAACTCAAAGAACGTAGAAGACAAGAACTTGGCCCTCGGCGACGTCAACGCCCCCGAAGCCTCTCACAGGGCTCCCGAGGGCGGTGTCCTCGCTGGGCTGGAACAGGCGGCTGTCGACCTACGCTTTCAGATCCAACAAAACGCCCCCGATGCCCGCCTCGGCATTGAGGCCAAGAAGAAAAACCGGAGCGATGACCAAGTCAGCCCTCCGGTTCTCACCATCGACGTACAATCGGCGCTCTCCGCCTTCATCCAAACGCTCACCCAGAACCCGGGTGCCTTCGGCACCCTGGCTCCAGCTCACCCTCACATCGGGGAAAATATCATACTTCACCCTCTGCCACACCCCTTCGGAAATCCCATCCCTCGGGTGAGAAACGACGAAGGGGTGGTGGCCCAAGAAACATCCTCCCAGGAAGTTCAGTCCCGGGACCGCCATAATGACAACAGGGAGAGGCCCCGTACTTCCGCCCTCAACCGGCTCGGAGGAGGGACAGACCGCCGAGGGGTCCAAGACCGCCTCGGGGGGAAAGCACTCCAAAGGTCCCAGGAAAGCGGGGGCTCTGTTTCGAGGGCAGACGAGGAGCGTCCCCCTCGGGACAAAGGCAAGGCACCCCTTCATGCCGATGATGCTCGGCACCAAATCAACCAGGCCCACTCGGCCCGGGTTCGTTCGCAGGGGGCGGAAACCCTCCCGAGGGATCCCCGGGACGAGATTATTGCGGCCCTTCAGCGCCGGCTTGACGAAATGGAGTCCAATAAAGCTCACGCCACCACCTCCACCCCTCACTCAGATCTCAAATACGAGGCCATGATGGCCAAGATGTAGGAGTTACAGAAGAAGGTGGCCGAGGGCTCCGGGGAACCCGTCATCCAGCTCCGGACTCGGACGCCATTTACCCCAAGGGTATTGGCGGCCCGGATCCCGGAGAAATACCGAGGGCAACACATACAGCCCTACAGCGGGAAAACGGACCCCCAGGAACATTACAGCAAGTACCAGAACAGCATGATGATGGTGGGGGCGTCAGACGAATATTTGTGTCGTTGGTTCCTCTCCACATTAGAGGGACCAGCATACGAATGGTTCAACAGGCTGCCCGAGGGCTGTATTGATTCATGGCAAGAACTCGCCCAGCGGTTCTTGACACAATTTGCCGGGAGGCGTCGCACAAGGAAGCACTTCTCCCACCTCCTAACAATACGCCAGAAGAAGGATGAGACCCTTCAGGATTTCCTGGAGCGTTGGAGGACGGAGGCCGACAAGGTCGACGGTGCTGATGACGGGACCCTCCTGGCCCTCCTACAAACCGTCCTCCGCACCGGCAACTTTTCAAGGAGCCTCATCATTGAACCCCCCCGCGACTACATAAGGGCCTTGGAGCGGGGGGACCGATATGCTGAGGCCGAGGAGGTGGAGAAGTATCACCAGCATCCGGACCAGCAGCCCCCGAGGGCTGACAACAAGCACAACCGAGGGCCGGGGGCTCCTCCAAATCGCCCCAAGGCTTCGGGACCCTCTGATGACCGCCCTCGGCAAGGCCAAGCCAAGCCCGGGGGAGGTTATAGGAGCAACCCTAAGACTTGGGCCCAGCCCATTCTCCTGGACCGCCCTCGGACACCACTGACGCACCCCATCAGCATCATCCTCGATTTTGCCGAGGAGAGGGGCCTCGTTGAGCGCGACTCTCGCGCACCCCCGGAGGTACACGCTATCAACCCTCAGTTCCCCTACTGTCGCTTCCATCGGCACCAGGGGCACAGGACCGATGACTGCCATCAGCTGAAGACGGCCATCGAGAGGTTAATACAAGCAGGGCACCTGTCCCAATTTGTCCAGAGCCCTCGGCAGGAGGGACCTTCTCACCAGGGGCCTCCCGGAGGGCATCACACGAAGGTAAATGCCTGGGTGAATCCAAACACCATCCCCCTCGGCAAGAAGAGAGAGATCGGAAACTTGGAAGAAGAGGAGGAGGAATACACCCACTACCAGGAGAAGAAACGCCACATCCTCATGATCACCGGTGGCAACACAGGGGGTGATTCCACCAGCCAGCGAAAGAAGTGGGCTCAATCGCTTTATGTAGGGGAAGTCACTCATATGCCCCCGGTAAAGCGATTGAGGGAGGAACCCATCACCTTCACCAACGCAGATCTCCCTCCTACTGCTTCTCCTCACATGGATGCCTTGGTGATTCGAACGGAGATCAACGACACCATTATTCACCGAACTTACATTGACACGGGCAGCTCCGTCAATGTAATGTACCTCAGCACCTTTAGAGAGCTGCATCTGGAGAGGGGGTCCCTTCGGCCCATTAAGACCCCTCTTGCCGGTTTCACCGGCGATACTATTGATTCCGAGGGGGTAATAACCCTCCCGGTGATCTTCGGCGACGGGCTCCATAGAGCCCAGCTCGAGGTGGAGTTCGTCGTCGTCAACATTGACTGCGCCCACAACATCATCCTCGGCCGGCCAGCCCTCGAGGACCTCGAAGCCATCATCTCCATGAGGCACCTCTGCCTCAAGTTTCCCGCCGAGGGGGGCATTGGCTACTCCCGGGGGAACCAAAAAATTGCTCGTGCCTGCTATCTTCAGGTCACTAAGAAGGTAAGCAAGACGGAACTCCGTGTTGACACCATCACCGGAGCCGTCGACCAGGAGGAAAGAAGGCCGAGGGCCGAACCAGCCGAGGACGTAGAAGACTTTGCGCTCGATCCGGCCCAGCCGGAGAGAGTCGTGAAGATTGGAGCCCAGCTCCCTGAAGATTTGAAGACCGGTATCACCGACGCCCTCCGCGCCTACTCCACTGTTTTTGCATGGGGGCCGGAGGACATGCCGGGAATCAGCCGAAGGGTCATCACCCACCGCCTCTCGGTGGACCCCTCGGTAAAAGCAGTGCAACAACGAAGAAGACCCCACTCCGCCGAGAGAAGGGAATTTGTGAAGAAGGAGGTCGCCATGCTCCTCTCCATTAAGCACATCAAAGAGGTGAAATATCCCTCATGGCTGGCGAATGTAGTCCTCGCACAGAAGCCCCCTACCTTCCGCATGTGCGTGGACTACACCGATCTCAACAAAGCATGCCCTATGGATCCATTCCCTCTACCAAACATTGATCAATTGGTGGATGAGACCGCAGGGTGTGAGATCATGTCCTTCCTCGATGCCTTCCGAGGGTACCATCAAATTTTCATGCACGAGGAGGACGCCGAAAAAACTGCCTTCATGACTCCCGAGGGCATCTTCTGCTACCTAGTGATGGCCTTCGGCCTAAAGAACTCGGGGGCCACTTACACCCGGATGGTGGCCCGGGTCTTTGAAGCCGTCCTAGGGCGCACCATGGAGGCCTATGTTGACGACATGATCGTCAAGAGCAAGCAATCTTCCAGCCATGCTGACGACCTCCGGGAAATCTTCGCCATCATGCAAAAATTCAACCTTCGGCTAAATCCGAAGAAGTGCACCTTTGGCGTCCAAGGAGGCAAATTCTTGGGCTACATGGTGAGCCGAAGGGGTATTGAGGCCAATCCCGAGAAGATCCAGGCCATCATCGACATGGAGCCCCCACGCAATGTGAAGGAAGTTCAACGGTTGACGGGCCGCCTGGCAGCCCTCAACCGTTTCCTATCTAAATCGGCGGAAAAATCTCTACCCTTCTTCCAGATCATGAGGAAGACGGCTGGCTTTCTATGGACTCCAGAATGCCAGGGGGCTTTCGACGAGCTCAAAAGATATCTATCTTCACCTCCTGTGCTCTCCAAACCCAAGGTAGGGGAGACCCTCTACCTCTACCTCGGGGTTAGCCCGGCGGCCATCAGCTCTGTACTCATAAGGGAGGAAGACGGCATCCAACATGCCATCTTCTACGTTAGCAAGACCCTAAGGGAGGCCGAGCTCAGGTACTCCCCTGTGGAAAAAACGGTGTTGGCCATCGTTTGGACTGTCAAGAAGTTGGGCCACTACTTTCAGGCTCACCCCGTTCAGGTCCTCACTCATCAACCCCTCGGCGCCCTCATGAGGAGCCCCACCAGCTCCTCCCGCATGGTTAAATGGTCTATCTTCTTGAGCCAGTACAACATTGACATCCGTCCAAGGCCTGCCATCAAGGGCCAAGCCCTAGCGGACTTTGTGACGGAATGTACCGCAAGGGCAGCCACGGACGGGGAGCCCTCGGCTACCTCGGACGACTGGTGGACCCTCTACACTGACGGCTCCTCCGCGACCAAAGCATGCGGGGGAGGGGTAGTCCTCATTACTCCCGAGGGCTTCAGGGCCTACTATGCAATCCGCTTCTCCTTCAAGGTCTCCAACAACGAGGCCGAATATGAGGCCCTCCTATGTGGCCTTCGGCTGGCTGCCAACATGAGGGCTCGGCAGATCCACATCAAATGCGACTCCAAGTTGGTCGTTGGCCAAATCTCCGAAGAATATGAGGCCAAGGAGGGAAGAATGAAACAGTACAAGGAGGCGGCCAAGGAGTTGCTTAAAGTATTTGAGGCACACTCTCTCACCCAAATACCGAGGGCTCAGAACTCCGAGGCCGACATATTATCTAAACTCTCGGCAGACTCCCCCGAGCACATCTCCAAAATTGCCAAAATCGAGGAACTCAGCCTCTTAAGCATCCATGCAAGCCCCGTGATGAACATACAACAACGTCAGGAGGATTGAATCTCAGACATCACCGCCTTCATCTCCACAGGGCAGCTACCCGAGAATGAGACCCGCGCTAAACTGGCAAAACTGAGGGCTCCTAGCTACACCATCGAAGATGGGAGGCTCTACAAACGATCTTACAATGGCACGCTACTTCGGTGCCTTCATCCAGATGAAGCCGAGGTCGCAATGGAGGAAGTACACAGTGGCACTTGCTCAGCTCACCAGGGACCCTTCTCCATGTCCCGAAGGCTCATTCTCCAGGGCTACTTCTGGCCAACCATGGCCAGGGACTGTGCTGATCTTGCCCGGAGGTGCACCGCATGTCAACATTTCCAAAAAGCTCCCGGCAGGCCAGCAGTCAACTATGCCCCCATCAGCACCTCTGTCCCATTTTCTCGATGGGGGATAGACCTTGTGGGCCCTCTGCCGAGGGGTACCTCCAACAACAGATACATCATTGTGGCCGTCGACTATTTTACCAAGTGGGTGGAGGCTGAACCCCTCGCCAGCATCACAGAGGCGAAGTGCCGTCACTTCGTCCTCAAGAACATCCTCACAAGGTTTGGCGTCCCCCAGCAGATCATCTCCGACAATGGGACACAATTTGAGGCAGCCCCCTTCTGTGCCCTTCTGGAGGCATGGGGCATCAAACACACCTTCTCCTCCGTTGCCTACCCTCAAGGCAACGGGCAAGTAGAGAATGCCAACCGGACCTTACTCGAGGGCCTCAAAAAGAAGCTGGAGGCCGAGGGAGGTGGCTGGGTGGAAGAACTCCACAACATCCTTTGGGCCTATCGCACCACCCCTCGGCGAGCAACAGGTGAAACACCCTTCTCCCTCTGCTACGGTTTTGAAGCCAAAGCTCCTACGGAAGTCACCATTCCCACCCGAAGGGTGATCCAATATGACCCCGAGGTCAACGACAGCAACATGGCCCTCGACCTCCACCTCATTTCAGAACGCCGGGAGCAAGCCTTCATCCGAGCAGAAAACTACCGAAGGCAAGTTAAAGGCTACATCGACGCCAAAGTTCGCACCCGAGAATTTCAAATGGGGGACTATGTCCTCCGGAGGAGGGAAGCCAGCCAACCAACCGAGGGAGTAAAAATGGCACCAAAATTCGAAGGCCCCTACATCATAGCAGCCATCATCAAACCCGGGACCTACAAGCTCAAACGCCCCAATGGGAAAGAAGTCCCTAGGCACTGGAATGTACACCATTTAGTTAAATTTTATCAATAATGTAAGAGCGGCCAAGCCCTCATAATTAGTAAATGTACTATCCTATGGCCCGAGGCCTCCAATTTCGAAGAATGAAGATACATTCAAGGCATCAAGACCTCATACTGACTACAAGCCCCAGGCCTCACCACGAGAAGAACCCCCTCCGGCACCGAGTGCCGAGGGAGGACACCATCAACACCTACAACAAACAGTGAAAACACCACATGTTTTCAGTCAAGACCCCTCGGTACCAAGTACCGAGGGTACATCCCCAACTTCAACATCAAAAAAGAAAAGATGAGAACACCAAGTGTTCCTACAGAAGACCCTTCGGCACCAAGTGCCGAGGGTACATCCCCCCCCCTTCAACATCAAAAAGAAAATATGAGAACACCAAGTGTTCCTACGGAAGACCCTTCGGCACCCAGTGCCGAGGGTACACCTCCATCATCAAATATCGTCAAAGAAGACCCCTCGGCACCCAGTGCCAGGGATATACTCTCCTCTCAACTTCCAAACATCTATTGGGAAACACCAAGTGTTTCATTTGAAGACCCTTCGGTACCAAGTACCGAGGGTAGACGCCTACATCAACTACAACAAAAGAGAACACCAAGTGTTCCTACAGAAGACCCCTCGGTACCAAGTACCGGGGGCTACACATCGAAACTAACACCAAGTGTTGTTTCTAAAAGCCGTACCCCACGAGGACGCATATACCGAAGGCGCCACCATCGGTGCCGGCGGCACGTAGTGCCCCCGGCCATTTGCAACTAGTGTGCAAATGAAAACCCTTCCTTGAAACGCTTTCCGCGTCACTACCCCCAGGGTATGACAGGCATGAGAAATGCCTAGGATTCGACTTTCAAAAACGGAACGCTATCCGCGTCATTACCCCCAGGGTATGACAGGCATGAGAAATGCCCAGGATTCGACTTCCAAACCGAAACGCTCCCCGCGCCACCACCCCAAGGGTGTGGCAGGCCACAGACTATGTCTAGCGCCGAGGGGACGACTTTCAAAAATGAGGCACTTTCCGCGCCATCCCCCAAGGGGAGGCAGGTTACGGACCACCATATCTTGTGCCCAGGAAACGTCCCTCGATCCCCTCGGAACTCGGAAGGTTAACCCGAGGGAGGAGAGCCATTGGTGTATTCTGATGGTCTCCTAATAGGCCCAGCCTTACCAAGAAACCAAGTTTCTTGATGCCTTCCCTTCACCACCAAAAAAAAAAGGGGGGGGTGAAGGGGAGTAGACTCAGCGAGAAATCAAAGAGTACACTCCAACAAAATCACAACATGCCGAGGGCTCCCCACGGGAACACCTCCGGTAATTGAAGACTCCTATTTCCCGAAGGATACTACTCAAAGAAATATCATCAGGAAACGGCTAAATCCACTACCTGGTCACCTCCGATCACAAAAACACCGAGGGCTTCAACAATACAAAGGGACTGGACTATCCAAGGTCCACTAAACGGTACTTCAAACAAACACCGAAGGCATCTGTTATGCACAAATACCGAGGGCTCTTTCCCCATGACAAGGGTCAAATTCTACAACTTTTAAAGTGTATGCCGAGGGCACACACTCCTCGTCGGCTTTCTTCACAACAACAGGATTCAACATCAATTTATGCTTAGAAAAATTCTAAGTCCTGAAGGAGCAGCCCCCGGGCACCCGAAGGCTACACAGGGAAGCAGCACTTGAAAAAATTCTAAGTCCTAAAGATTGGGCCCCCGGCCCAATCAATATTACAGCCAAGGGAATATGGTGGCCGAAGGCCATGCAATACAACAACACTAAAAAAAAAAGGGGTATTCTGTCCTAAATGAGTAGCCCCCGGGCATCTCGCAAAGTGATGTGGAATCAGAGGGCACCCATCACCCGAAGGCACCCAAGGGAAAATTCACACTTAGAATATTGTCTAAGTCCTACATGTATTTCCCCCCCGGTCAACTACTCTTACATCAAGGAGAGATGCCATCTACCGAAGGCTCCCAAGGGGGATTTTACACTTAGAATATTTTCTAAGTCCTACATGTATTTCCCCCCCGGTCAACTACTCTTACATCAGGGAGGGATGCCATCTACCGAAGGCTCCCAAGGGGGATTTTACACTTAGAATATTTTCTAAGTCCTACATGTTTTCCCCGGTCAACTACTCATACATCAAGAAGGGATGCCATCTCCCGAAGGCTCCTAAGGGAGACTTTACACTTAGAATATTTTCTAAGTCCTACGTGCTTTCCCCCCGGTCAGCTACTCATACATCATGGAGGTATGACACCTCCCGAAGGCTCTCGAGGGAAACTCTACACTTAGAAGATTTTCTAAGTCCTACATATTTCACCCTCATCTCAAGGGACCTAATTGCCGAAGGCTACCTATCAATCGAGGGCAACAGTTCACAAGGAATCAACACTCAAGAAAATCTTCTAAGTCCTAAAAGAATTAGCCCCCGGCCTATTCAATATTACAGGTGGGGCTCCACAGTGGCCGAAGGCTACATGGCATACTACATTTGCAAAAATCTCTAAGTCCTGTGCATTGGGCCCTCGGTCCAACATTCACACATCAGGAATGGGCGCCGTATCCCGAAGGCTCTCAAGGGGGAATCTACACTTAGAGATTTTTCTAAGTCCTAGGAAGTGGGTTACTACAAACGCCCGAAGGCCTCATGCTGTGCTACACTTAGGAAAAATTTTCTAAGTCCTAATTGCTGCCGAACCATCGGTTGCATATCCAGCAGAGGGTGCCCAACTACCGAAGGCTCCTAAGGGCTAGCTACAATCAGATAGTATTCTAAGTCCTAGACATACATTCAAAGGAGAAGGCATACATTCAAAACATAAGGTGTATTCGAATATGAAAAGCCCGGAGGCAGCATGCATTTCATCAAAAACAAGAGTAAGTGTGAATTTACAAACGGGCCGAAGCCGAAGGAACAATGTTGTTCATTACAAAAGATGTTCAAAGATTTCTAAGTACAAAGTCATTCCACAACTACGACAGCATCGTTCACTGGGGCGCCCTCTACAGCCGGCCTCGATGATGCCTCCGCTCCGGTCTCGACAGCGTCGTCCTCGGCCTCATTCTTCAACACCGTGTCCTCAAGGTCGGGCCTCTGAACACCTTCCGGGAGCGGCTCACGGACATCAGGCTGCAAGGGAGGAAGGCCATACGCCGAGGGGGAGAAGTCCTTTTGCTCAATGCCCAAATGTCGGGCCATCCTCCGGTAGATGAGGGCCTGGGTGAAGAATTCGCCGGCTTCATAGTACTCTCTGCCCTTCCGGGCCATCCATTCCCACCCAGGGCCCTCGGCCCATTCTTCAACGCAGGCCTCCACGACCGAGGACACCCATATCTTGCGCCCCTCGGCTCTCCAACCCTCGGCGACAAAGGCCTCAACGGCCTCCTCCTGAGACTTGGCGACAGCTAGCGCTTTGGAGTCCTCGGCCTCTTTAGCAGCTCTCCTGGCAGCGGCCTCAGCATCAGCCTTGCCTTTCTCTGCAGCCTCCAGTTTCAAGCTCATCTGCCGGAGCTCCTCTTCTAGCTGGGCCCCCAGCTTCACCGCCTCTTGGTTCTTGAGGAGGCACTCCCTCATCCCGGCGTCTTGCTCCGCTCTATGGAGGCGCCATTCTTGAAGCCTCCGAGCCTGTTCGCCGAGGGCTAAGCAAGCCTGCAGAACAACAACAAAAACAGTTAAAGGCAGTCACACAAAATAATAAAAGGAGAAGATGGAGAAAGCCAGGTAAACACTTACAGAGAGGGAGGAGCGGAGAATGTGGTCCTTGAGGGCCGCATCATTATAGGCCCCGAGGGCAGCCCTATCCGTCTCAGGGGTCATACCCCTCAGGATGGCCCCCGGGTCGACGGCGCCGCTGGCCAAAGACGTACCTCTCGGGAACGCGACTGTGAGGATCTCAGGCAGCGACTCCTCTGCCCCCGCCGGCGTTCCACCCGGCAGCTTCTCCACCTGCACCCCGGAGGCGGGGGGCTCATCAGCGATGATGACCGAGGGCTCCTTCTCGGCGACATCCCCCTTTTTCGGCTTTTTGGTAGCCGGGGGGGACCCCTTGGTCACTGCCTTCCTCTTGCCGGCAGCGGCATCGCCCTCGGCTTTCTTAAAGAGGGCGGTGGCGGGCTTCTGGATGCCCTGTCCCGACCCCTTCGGTTCCTGTTTCTTCAAACGGGCAAGGCCCTTTACATTCACCATGGAGACGGGGATACCTGCACAGAGGAGACAAAGGGTTAGTCCGACGGGTCTAAGCGAAGGGACGATAACATCCAAGAAAAAAAAAAAAAACTAAGTACAAAATTCTAAAGCCCTCGGCTCCTACCTCCGGCCCCTCCGAAGGCCTTGTTGAAGGGAGGGTACTTTTCATCGGTCTCCCCTATGAAGCGGTACCTCCGGAACCCGAGGGTGTACAAATCCTCCTCGAGGGTGCAGTCTTTGATCGCCACGTTCTTGTTTTTCCCCTCCGGAAACTTGGCCAGCTTTAGGCCGTCTTTCTCGAGAGCGGCACTCCGGATCTTTTCGTGCCTTCGGAATCGGTCACGTAGCTCCCTCGGGAAGGGGCTCTCATCCAACTTCATGTAGCACCAACGTTCCCTCCATCCTTTGTTGGAAGAAGGAGCATCGGAGAATAGTTTGAAGCGGGCAATCTGCTGCAGGTTGGCGTACCCCTCGCCGTTTTCGTGCCCCCCCGGCACAGATTAAAGCTCTGGAAGAATAGATCCAGGCTGGGTTTCACCCCTCAGGACTTGCAGAGCTGGAGGAACCCCGCAATGTAGGAGTGGCTGTTGGGCGTGAGTTGGCAGGGGACCAAGCAAACAAACCGCAAATATTCCCGGAGGAATGGGTGCAGAGGGAACCTGAGTCCCATGGAAACCGAAAGGACGTGAATGGCAATACACCCCTCGGGCGCCCTGGACAACACGTCGTCGGGACCTGGCTCCACCACTTCGGCCGAGGGCCCCACGTGCAGCTGAGTCACGTACAGATCTGCCCTGTCGGCCTTCGACCTGATCTCGAGGGCCTCAGTGTTCAGCCAACTGTACCCCTCGGGCATGTCTACGGGCTTTCCTTGATCGACGGCCCTCTCCTTCTTCTTGGTAGCGGCCTTCTTCTTCTTCACACCGGAAACCGCCCTCAGAGGTATCGGATCCAACGGCCTCGAGCTACTGGCCTCCCCGGAACCCCGAGGGGGGAGAACAGCGATCGTAACCTTCGAGCTCTCATTCTGTGCCTCATCCTCCGCTGTCTGCCAGGCGAGGGCTAAGTCTTCATCATCGCACTCCTGCTCGAAGCCCTCGGCTTCAACCTCCGCAGTGAGTTCCTTCTGGACCTCCCGGGCCAGGGCTGCATCACCACAATCCGAGGGCTGACCACTGCTTGACTCCACATCGGAGATGCCTTCGTCTTCCATCGAGGGCGTCCTCGAGATGTCCTGAGAGTCACTCTGGGATGACATTCGCACCCTTGTTCGAGGGCTCGTAGACGGTAGTGTTTCCTAACTTTTCTATCTCCTAAACTAAGGGCACAGTACAGCTATGCTAGAAGGAGAAAGGCAGGGAGCACTGACCTCGAAAGCTGAGTTTTTGACCGAAGGCTGAACTTTCTCTCTCTAGAAAAATTGACAGAGCTTCGCTAACAAGTCTATCGCACACGGAGGAATGCCTGGCCTTGGGGTATTTATAGGCGATGAATCCGGGCTTGGGCCTGGATTCCGGGCCTCCGGATGGACGCCATCATTACACACCGCCATTTCACCCAACCGGTGACGCCGCCCACGGACAACCAGCCATCACACGCCACGTGTGCCACCACCCCCAACGGCTATATCCTGTCGTTACATATTCCAACGGCTATATTTTCAATGGCTATATTTTGGGAACCCCCGGGTTTTCTACTTCACTCCACTTCATCAAGGATAGCCTCCGGGTGCACTCACCCAGAAGTGCCCCCGGGTTGTGCCCCACACCGCACATTACACACGCCTTCGGGATCACTCCTTCAGATCCCCAGGGCTGCATATCAGGAGCACCCCTCGGGGTTTCCCCCTCAGCACTGCAAAACCGGGTAGCCCCCGGGGAGTGCCTCATTGACGGAGGGCCCATGGCACACAGGTAATGGGAGCCCTCGGGTATCTTCATCAACAACTCATCAACAAACAGTGGACCCCCCGGTAACAACTTCACTGCTGCCCTCATCTGGCAGGCCCTCGATCCCTGGATTGAGGGGCTCCCCTTCGACACCACCAGGACATCAACAGCAAGCCTTCGGCAAATCAACACAGGAGCCCTCAGAAGAGAGAGCCTTCGGCATTCCCGTCATTCTCCATTTTTCACCGAGGTTTGACATTTTCGATTCATTATTGGGGGAATTCGGTGCACTCTTTTTCCCTCATTAGGATTTTTTCCCAAAGGGTTTTTCCTAATGAGGTTTTTAACGAGGCATCCCCCCAAAATGAAACGAAAAGAGTCAGCCTTCGGCCCACAACAGCAACATAACTGCTTTACTCCTTTTCACCACTTTACAAGTGCCTCAAGAAGTGGGGGACTGGAGGACCCCTTCGGGAAAATCATTAAATTACAAAATCTGTGAAATTCCAACAAACAACAAAGCAAGCCCTCAAGTCCCGACATGTGGGTAACTGAGGGACTGCCTTCGGCAGGGACATAAAAGCAACAACTCCTCACCAACTTCAGAGATCACAACGGGACAACATCAAAGGGCAAGCACAAATTACTCCTTTTCCCTCAAGTACCTTTCGGCAAAAGGAGTGAGGGACTCCTGATGGAGTATATGGCCCGGGAACCCCCGGCCCACAGACTCCTACTACTCCAGCAAAGGCCCAACAGGCCCAAAAGGCCCAACAGGCCCAATTCACAGCGCCCGGAGTACCAAGCAGCCCACAATATGCACCAGGGATGCCTTCGGCCACCTGGCCGAAGGCTCCAAATTCTCACAGAACGGGTTTCTCAAGCAAACTAAGAAACTGGGAGAAAACGGCGAAAACAGCAGCCCTCGGCACTGTGAACCCTCGGCACCAGGGGTGCCATCGGGAGGAAGAGCCCTCGGCTACTGCTCTATAGCCGAAGGCATCTCACTCGACAAGATATCCGCCTCACATGCGTACAGATCACCGTACTCTGCACAGACGTCCCATCCAACAGCCGCATTAAATGCGGCCACATGCGGCTGCCAGCGCCAACCAGTTGAGGTGACCCCTCGGCCAATGAGCGCTTGACACGTGTCCCTGCCCGGCATTTATTGCTTCTATAAATAGCACCCCATTTCCTCATTTGTAACCACGCTGAAAAGTCATAACACCCTGAATACACTATCTCTCTCTACATTTAGTTACTTGCTTTGACTTCTCTCTAGATTATTCCCGGTAATAACCCTTCGGATATATACCCCCGGGTAGACTATCCATCAGGATGATTGCCTAATTACTAAAATACACTGTATTTACGCTAAAAGTGCTCTATTTTTGCTGAAAACGCTAAATCATAGAGATAAGGCTAAGTATTTGTGACACTCATATCTTGCTGTGTCTTTATCCATTTGGAGCGTATTATATCTTGTTGGAAGGATAGATCGGAGCTATAAATTTATTGTTCCAACTTCATTTACAATTCATTAATTAAAAGTTACAGATTAACCATATATTCTCAAATGTTTCTGATTTCACTCCGAACTCGTGTAGAATGTGATGCGATCATATCATGCTCTATGTTGTGCCGTTGAAAGCGTTTAATATCTCGTTTGAAAGATCTTACCGATTTCTAAAACTTGTCTTCAGGCGCGGGTTTCAAAGTATCAAGGAATGATTGCCTAATTACTAAAATACACTGTATTTACGCTAAAAGTACTCTATTTTCGCTGAAAACGCTAAATCATAGAGATAAGCCTAAGTATTTGTGACACTCATATCTTGCTGTGTGTTTATCCGTTTGGAGCGTATTATATCTCGTTGGAAACATAGATCGGAGCTCTAAAGCTATTTTCCAACTTCATTTACAATGGATTAATTAAAAGTTAGAGATTAACCATTTATTCACAAAGGTTTCTGATTTCACTCCGACTCGTGTAAAATTTGATGCGATCATATCTTGCTCTATTTTGTGCCGTTGAAAGCGTTTAATATCTCGTTGGAGAGATCTTACCAAGTTCTAAAACTGGTTTCGAAATATCAAGGGATGATTGCCTAATTACTAAAATACACTGTATTTACGCTTAAAGTGCTCATATCTTGCTGGGTGTTCATCCGTTTGGAGCGTATTATATCTCGTTGGAAAGATAGATCGGAGCTCTAAGGATGTTTTTACTTGGACCGTAATTTGTTGGTCTGGTCTGGTCTGGTTTGTTTTGGTGTGGTTTGTTTTGGTCTAGTCTGGTCTGGTCTGGTCTGAAATTTTATTTTTTGTATTTTTTGCGTAAATATTTTATATATATATAATAATAATAATAATGATAATAATAATAATAATAATAATAATAAGAATAATAAGAATAATAATAATAAAATATGGTCTGGTCTGGTGTGGTCTGTTTTAGTCTGGTCTGATCTGGTTTGGTCTGGTTTGGTCTGGTTTGGTCTGGTCTAGTCTGGTCTGGGACGAATTACAGTCCAAGTAAAAACAACCTAAAGCTATTGTTCCAACTTCATTTACAATGCATTAATTAAAATTTAAAGATTAACGATATATACACAAATGTTTCTGATTTCACTCCGAACTCGTGTAGAATTTGATGCGATCATATCTTCCTCTATTTTGTGCCGTTAAAAGCGTTTAATATCTCGTTGGAAAGATCTTACCGAGTTCTAAAACATGTCTTCAGGCGTTGGTTTCAAAATATCAATTGATGATTGCGTAATTACTAAAATACACTGTATTTACGCTAAATGTGCTCTATTTTCGCTGAAAACGCTAAATCTTAGAGATAAGGCTATGTATTTGTGACACTCATATCTTGCTGTGTGTTTATCCGTTTGGAGTGTATTTTATATCGTTGGAAATATAGATCGGATCTCTAAAGCTATTGTTCCAACATCATTTACAATGCATTTGTTAAAAGTTACAGATTAACCATACATTCACAAATGTTTCTGATTTCACTCCGAACTCGTGTAGAATTTGATGCGATCATATCTTGCTGTATTTTGTGCTGTTGAAAGCGTTTAATATCTCGTTGGAAAGATCTTACCGAGTTCTAAAACTCTTCTTCAGGCGCCGATTTCAAAATATCAAGGGATGATTGCCTAATTACTAAAAGACACTGTATTTACGCTAAAAGTGCTCTATTTTCGTTGAAAACGCTAAATCATAGAGATAAGGCTAACTATTTGTGACACTCATATCTTTCTGTGTGTTGATCCGTTTGGAGCTTATTATATCTCGTTGGAAAGATAGATCGGAGCTCTAAAGCTATTGTTCCAACTTCATTTAAAATGCATTAATTAAAAGTTACAGATTAACCATATATTCACAAATGTTTCTGATTTCACTCCGAACTCGTGTAGAATTTGATGCCATCATATCTTGCTCTAATTTGTGCCGTTGAAAGCGTTTAATATCTCTTTGGAAAGATCTTACCGAGTTCTAAAACTTGTCTTCAGGCGCTGGTTTCAAAATATCAAGGGATGATTGACTAATTACTAAAATACACTGTACTTACGCTAAAAGTGCTCTATTTTCGCTTAAAATGCTAAATCATAGAGATAAGGCTAGGTATTTGTGACACTCATATCTTGCTGTGTGTTTATCCCTTTGGAGCGTATTATATCTCGTTGGAAAGATAGATCGAAGCTCGAAAGCTATTGTTGCAAATTCATTTACAATGCATTAATTAAAAGGTACAGATTAACCATATATTTACAAATGTTTCTGATTTCACTCCGAACTCGTGTAGAATTTGATGCAATCATATCTTGCTCTATTTTATGCCGTTGAAAGCGTTTAATATCTCGTTGGAAAGATCTTACCATTTGCTAAAACTTGTCTTCAGGCGCTGGTTTCAAAATATCAATGGATGATTGCCCAATTACTAAAATACACTGTATTTACGCTAAAAGTGCTCTATTTTCTCTGAAAACGCTAAATCATAGAGATAAGGCTAAGTATTTGTGACACTCATATCTTGCTGTGTGTTTATCCGTTTGGATCGTATTATATCTCGTTGGAAAGATAGATCTGAGCTCTAAAGCTATTGTTCAACTTCATTTACAATGCATTAATTAAAAGTTACAGATTAACCATATATAAACAAATGTTTCTGAGTTCACTCCGAACTCGTGTAGAATTTGATGCGATCATATCTTGCTCTATTTTGTGTCGTTGAAATTGTTTAATATCTCGTTGGAAAGATCTTACCGAGATCTAAAACTTGTTTTCAGGAGCTGGTTTCAGTATATCAAGGGATGATTGCCTAATTACTAAAATACACTGTATTTACGCTAAAAGTGCTCTATTTTCGCTGAAAACGCTAAATCATAGAGATAAGGCTGGCCTTATCTCTTTGGTTAGAGTAAAACTCTAACTGATTGGCCTTATCTCTTTGGTAATCAGAAGAATTCGAGTTCTACTAAAACTGCTAGTTCGTGGTCTATAGATTGGTGCCTCAGTTTTAGACTGTCTCTCAGAGTGATTATCCCCATAATCTAAATTTCGTGTAACCCAGGCATAGGGTCAAATTATTAGATTCGGAAAGTGATCACACGATACTCTGAGAAATCCGCCAGATTTTCTAAAACAGTTTCCCAACTCCCCAGACTTAACACTATTTTCGCTGAAAACGCTAAATCATAGAGATAAGGCTAAGTATTTGTGACACTCATATCTTGCTGTGTGTTTATCCGTTTGGAGCGTATTATATCTCGTTGGAAAGATAGATCGGAGCTCTAAAGCTATTGTTCCAACTTCATTTACAATGCATTAATTAAAAGTTACAGATTAACCATATATTCACAAATGTTTCTGATTTCACTCCGAAATCGTGTAGAATTTGATGCGATCATATCTTGCTCTATTTTGTGCCATTGAAAGCATTTAATATCTCATTGGAAAGATCTTACCGAGTTCTAAAACATGTCTTTGGGCGCTGGTTTAAAAATATCAAGGGATGATTGCCTAATTACTAAAATAAACTTTATTTACGCTAACAGTGCTCTATTTTCGCTGGAAACGCTAAATCATAGAGATAAGGCTAAGTATTTGTGACACTCATATCTTGCTGTGTGTTTAACCGTTTGGAGCGTATTATATCTCGTTGGAAAGATAGATCGGAGCTAATAATAATAATAATAATAATAATAATAATAATAATCATAATAATAATAATAAGAATAATAATAATAATAATAATAATAATAGTAATAATAATAGTACCAAAAATAGTAATACACTGTATTTACGCTAAAAGTGCTCTATTTTCGCTGAAAACGCTAAATCATAGAGATAAGGCTAAGTATTTGTGACACTCATATCTTGCTGTGTGTTTAACCGTTTGGAGCGTATTATATCTCGTTGGAAAGATAGATCGGAGCTAATAATAATAATAATAATAATAATAATAATAATAATAATAATATTAATAATAATAATAATAATAATAATAATAATAATAATGATGATAATAATCATAATAATAATAAGAATAATAATAATAAGAATAATAATAATAATAATAATAGTAATAATAATAGTACCAAAAATAGTAATACACTGTATTTACGCTAAAAGTGCTCTATTTTCGCTGAAAACGCTAAATCATAGAGATAAGGCTAAGTATTTGTGACACTCATATCTTGCTGTGTGTTTAACCGTTTGGAGCGTATTATATCTCGTTGGAAAGATAGATCGGAGCTAATAATAATAATAATGATAATAATAATAATAATAATAATAATAATAATAATGATAATAATCATAATAATAATAATAAGAATAATAATAATAAGAATAATAATAATAATAATAATAATAATAATAGTAATAATAATAATAGTATAAAAAATAGTAATACACTGTATTTACGCTAAAAGTGCTCTATTTTCGCTGAAAACGCTAAATCATAGAGATTGCTGTGTGTTTATCCGTTTGGAGCGTATTATATCTCGTTGGAAAGATAGATCGGAGCTCTAAAGCTATTGTTCCCACTTCATTTACAATGCATTAATTAAAAGTTACAGAGTAACCATATATTCACAAATGTTTCTGATTTCACTCTGAACTCGTGTAGAATTTGATGCGATCACATCTGGCTCTTTGTTGTGCCATTGAAAGCGTTTAATATCTCGTTTGAAAGATCATACCGAGTTCTAAAACTTGTCTTCAGGCGCTGGTTTCAAAAAATCAAGGGATTATTGCCTAATTACTAAAATACACTGTATTTACGCTAAAAGTGCTCTATTTTAGCTGAAAACGCTAAATCATAGAGATAAGGCTAAGTATTTGTGACACTCATATCCTGCTGTGTGTTTATCCGTTTGGGGCGTATTATATCTCGTTGGAAAGATAGATCGGAGCTCTAAAGCTATTGTTCCAATTTCATTTACAATGCATTAATTAAAAGTTACAAATTAACCATATATAAACAAATGTTTCTGATTTCACTCCGAACTCGTGTAGAATTTGATGCGATCATATCTTGCTCTATTTTGTGTCGTTGAAATTGTTTAATATCTCGTTCGAAAGATCTTACCGAGATCTAAAACTTTTTTTCAGGCGCTGGTTTCAGAATATCAAGGGATGATTGCCTAATTACTAAAATACACTGTATTTACGCTAAAAGTGCTCTATTTTCGCTGAAAACGCTAAATCATAGGGATAAGGCTAAGTATTTGTGACACTCATATCTTGCTGTGTGTTTAGCCGTTTGGAGCGTATTATATCTCGTTGAAAAGATAGATCGGAGATCTAAAGCTATTGTTCCAACTTCATTTACAATGCATTAATTAAAAGTTACAGATTAACCATATATTCACAAATGTTTCTGATTTCACTCCGAACTCGTGTAGATTTGATGCGATCATATCTTGCTCTATTTTGTGCCATTGAAAGCGTTTAATATCTCGTTGGAAAGATCTTACCATTTTCTAAAACTTGTCTTCAGGCGCTGGTTTCAAAATATCAAGGGATGATTGCCCCATTACTAAAATACACTGTATTTACGCTAAAAGTGCTCTATTTTCTCTGAAAACGCTAAATCATAGAAATAAGGCTAAGTATTTGTGACACTCATATCTTGCTGTGTGTTTATCCGTTTGGATCGTATTATATCTCGTTGGAAAGATAGATCTGAGCTCTAAAGCTATTGTTCAAACTTCATTTACAATGCATTAATTAAAAGTTACAGATTAACCATATATTCACAAATGTTTCTGATTTCACTCCGAGCTCGTGTAGAATTTGATGGGATCATATCTTGCTCCATTTTGTGCCGTTGAAAACGTCTAATATTTCAATGGAAAGATCTTACCTAGTTCTAAAACTTGTCTTCAGGCGCTGGTTTTAAAATATCAAGGGATGATTGCCTAATTACTAAAATACACTGTATTTACGCTAAAAGTGATCTATTTTCGCTGAAAACGCTAAATCATAGAGATAAGGCTAAGTATTTGTGACACTCATATCTTGCTGTGTGTTTATCCGTTTGGAGCGTATTATATCTCGTTGGAAAGATACATCGGAGCTCTAAAGCTATTGTTCCAACTTCATTTACAATGCATTAATTAAAAGTTACAGATTAACCATATATTCACAAATGTTTCTGATTTCATTCCGAACTCGTGTAGAATTTGATGCGATCATATCTTTCTCTATTTTGTGCCGTTGAAAGCGTTTAATATCTCGTTGGAAAGCTCTTACCGAGTTGTAAAACTTGTCTTCAGGATCTGGTTTCAAAATATCAAGGGAGCATTGCCTAATTACTAAAATACACTGTACTTACGCCATAAGTGCTCTATTTTCGCTGAAAACGCTAAATCATAGAGATAAGGCTAAGTATTTGTAACACTCATATCTTGCTGAGTGTTTATCAGTTTGGAGCATATTATATCTCGTTGGAAAGATAGATCGGAGCTCTAAAGCTATTGTTCCAACTTCATTTACAATGCATTAATTAAAATTTACAGATTAACCATATATTCACAAATGTTTCTGATTTCACTCCAAACTCGTGTAGAATTTAATGCGATCATATCTTGCTCTTTGTTGTGCCGTTGAAAGCGTTTAATATCTCGTTTGAAAGATCTTACCTAGTTCTAAAACTTGTCTTCAGGCGCTGGTTTCAAAAAATCAAGTGATTATTGCCTAATTACTAAAATACACTGTATTTACGCTAAAAGTGCTCTATTTTCCCTGAAAACGCTAAATCATAGAGATAAGGCTAAGTATTTGTGACACTCATATCTTGCTGTGTGTTTATCCGTTTGGAGCGTATTATATCTCGTTGGAAAGGTAGATCGGAGATCTAAAGCTATTGTTCCAACTTCATTTACAATGCATTAATTAAAAGTTACAGATTAACCACATATTCACAAATGTTTCTGATCTCACTCCGAACTCGTGTAGAATCTGATGCGATCATATCATGCTCTATTTTGTGCTGTTGAAAGCGTTTAATATCTCGTTGGAAAGATCATACCGAGTTCTAAAAGTTGTCTTCAGGCTCCGGTTTCAGAATACAAAGGGATGATTTCCTAATTACTAAAATACACTGTATTTACGCCAAAAGTACTCTATTTTCGCTGAAAACGCTAAATCATAGAGATAAGGCTAAGTATTTTTGACACTCATATCTTGCTGTGTGTTTATCCGTTTGGAGCGTTTTATATCTCGTCGGAAAGATAGATCGGAGCTCTAAAACTATTTTTCCAACTTCATTTACAATGCATTAATTAAAAGTTACAAATTAACCATATATAAACAAATGTTTCTGATTTCACTCCGAACTCGTGTAGAATTTGATGCGATCATATCTTGCTCTATTTTGTGTCGTTGAAATTGTTTAATATCTCGTTCGAAATATCTTACCGAGATCTAAAACTTGTTTACAGGCGCTGGTTTCAGAATATCAAGGGATGATTGCCTAATTACTAAAATACACTGTATTTACGCTAAAAGTGCTCTATTTTCGCTGAAAACGCTAAATCATAGGGATAAGGCTAAGTATTTGTGACACTCATATCTTGCTGTGTGTTTATCCGTTTGGAGCGTATTATATCTCGTTGAAAAGATAGATCGGAGATCTAAAGCTATTGTTCCAACTTCATTTACAATGCATTAATTAAAAGTTACAGATTAACCATATATTCACAAATGTTTCTGATTTCACTCCGAACTCGTGTAGATTTGATGCGATCATATCTTGCTCTATTTTGTGCCATTGAAAGCGTTTAATATCTCGTTGGAAAGATCTTACCATTTTCTAAAACTTGTCTTCAGGCGCTGGTTTCAAAATATCAAGGGATGATTGCCCCATTACTAAAATACACTGTATTTACGCTAAAAGTGCTCTATTTTCTCTGAAAACGCTAAATCATAGAAATAAGGCTAAGTATTTGTGACACTCATATCTTGCTGTGTGTTTATCCGTTTGGATCGTATTATATCTTGTTGGAAAGATAGATCTGAGCTCTAAAGCTATTGTTCAAACTTCATTTACAATGCATTAATTAAAAGTTACAGATTAACCATATATTCACAAATGTTTCTGATTTCACTCCGAGCTCGTGTAGAATTTGATAGGATCATATCTTGCTCTATTTTGTGCCGTTGAAAACGTCTAATATTTCAATGGAAAGATCTTACCTAGTTCTAAAACTTGTCTTCAGGCGCTGGTTTTAAAATATCAAGGGATGATTGCCTAATTACTAAAATACACTGTATTTACGCTAAAAGTGATCTATTTTCGCTGAAAACGCTAAATCATAGAGATAAGGCTAAGTATTTGTGACACTCATATCTTGCTGTGTGTTTATCAGTTTGGAGCGTATTATATCTCGTTGGAAAGATACATCGGATCTCTAAAGCTATTGTTCCAACTTCATTTACAATGCATTAATTAAAAGTTACAGATTAACCATATATTCACAAATGTTTCTGATTTCATTCCGAACTCGTGTAGAATTTGATGCGATCATATCTTTCTCTATTTTGTGCCGTTGAAAGCGTTTAATATCTCGTTGGAAAGCTCTTACCGAGTTCTAAAACTTGTCTTCGGGATCTGGTTTCAAAATATCAAGGGAGCATTGCCTAATTACTAAAATACACTGTACTTACGCCATAAGTGCTCTATTTTCGCTGAAAACGCTAAATCATAGAGATAAGGCTAAGTATTTGTGACACTCATATCTTGCTGTGTGTTTATCCGTTTGGAGCGTATTATATCTCGTTGGAAAGGTAGATCGGAGATCTAAAGCTATTGTTCAGACTTCATTTACAATGCATTAATTAAAAGTTACAGATTAACCATATATTCACAAATGTTTCTGATTTCACTCCAAACTCGTGTAGAATTTAATGTGATCATATCTTGCTCTTTGTTGTGCCGTTGAAAGCGTTTAATATCTCGTTTGAAAGATCTTACCTAGTTCTAAAACTTGTCTTCAGGCGCTGGTTTCAAAAAATCAAGTGATTATTGCCTAATTACTAAACTACACTGTATTTACGCTAAAAGTGCTCTATTTTCTCTGAAAACGCTAAATCATAGAGATAAGGCTAAGTATTTGTGACACTCATATCTTGCTGTGTGTTTATCCGTTTGGAGCGTATTATATCTCGTTGGAAAGGTAGATCGGAGATCTAAAGCTATTGTTCCAACTTCATTTACAATGCATTAATTAAAAGTTACAGATTAACCACATATTCACAAATGTTTCTGATCTCACTCCGAACTCGTGTAGAATCTGATGCGATCATATCATGCTCTATTTTGTGCCGTTGAAAGCGTTTAATATCTCGTTGGAAAGATCATACCGAGTTCTAAAAGTTGTCTTCAGGCTCCGGTTTCAGAATACAAAGGGATGATTTCCTAATTACTAAAATACACTGTATTTACGCTAAAAGTACTCTATTTTCGCTGAAAACGCTAAATCATAGAGATAAGGCTAAGTATTTGTGGCACTCATATCTTGCTGTGTGTTTATCCGTTTGGAGCGTTTTATATCTCGTCGGAAAGATAGATCGGAGCTAATAATAATAATAATAATAATAATAATAATAATAATAATAATAATAATGATAATAATAATAATAATAATAATAATAATAATAACAATAATAATAATAATAATAATAATAATAATAATTATCATAATAATAATAATAATAATAATAATAATAAGAATAATAATAAGAATAATAATAATAATAGTAATAATAATAGTATCAAAAATAGTAATACACTGTATTTACGCTAAAAGTGCTCTATTTTCGCTGAAAACGCTAAATCATAGAGATTGCTGTGTGTTTATTCGTTTGGAGCGTATTATATCTCGTTGGAAAGATAGATCGGAGCTCTAAAGCTATTGTTCCAACTTCATTTACAATGCATTAATTAAAAGTTACAGATTAACCATATATTCACAACTGTTTCTGATTTCACTCTGAACTCGTGTAGAATTTGATGCGATCACATCTTGCTCTTTGTTGTGCCATTGGAAGCGTTTAATATCTCGTTTGAAAGATCATACCTAGTTCTAAAACTTGTCTTCAGGCGCTGGTTTCAAAAAATCAAGGGATTATTGCCTAATTACTAAAATACACTGTATTTACGCTAAAAGTTGTCTATTTTAGCTGAAAACGCTAAATCATAGAGATAAGGCTAAGTATTTGTGACACTCATATCCTACTGTGTGTTTATCCGTTTGGGGCGTATTATATCTCGTTGGAAAGTTAGATCGGAGCTCTAAAGCTATTGTTCCAACTTCATTTACAATGCATTAATTAAGTTACAAATTAACCATATATAAACAAATGTTTCTGATTTCACTCTGAACTCGTGTAGAATTTGATGCGATCATATCTTGCTCTATTTTGTGTCATTGAAATTGTTTAATATCTCGTTGGAAAGATCTTACCGAGATCTAAAACTTGTTTTCAGGCGCTGGTTTCAGAATATCAAGGGATGATTGCCTAATTACTAAAATACACTGTATTTACGCTAAAAGTGCTCTATTTTCGCTGAAAACACTAAATCATAGAGATAAGGCTAAGTATTTGTGACACTCATATCTTGCTGTGTGTTTATCCGTTTGGAGCGTATTATATATCGTTAGAAAGATAGATCGGAGTTCTAAAGCTATTGTTCTAACTTCATTTACAATGAATTAATTAAAAGTTACAGATTGACCAGATATTCACAAATGTTTCTGATTTCACTCCGAACTCGTGTAGAATTTGATGCGATCATATCTTGCTCTATTTTGTGCCATTGAAAGCATTTAATATCTCATTGGAAAGCTCTTACCGAGTTCTAAACATGTCTTTGGGCGCTGGTTTCAAAATATCAAGGAATGATTGCCTAATTACTAAAATAATTTTTATTTACGCTAACAGTGCTCTATTTTCGCTGAAAACGCTAAATCATAGAGATACGGCTAAGTATTTGTGACACTCATATCTTGCTGTGTGTTTAACCATTTGGAGCGTATTATATCTCGTTGGAAAGATAGATCGGAGCTAATAATAATAATAATAATAATAATAATAATAATAATAATAATAATAATAATAATAATAATAATAATAATAATAATAATAATAATAATAATCATAATAATAATAATAATAATAATAATAATAGTAATAATAATAGTAATAATAATAGTAATAGTAATAATAATAATAATAATAATAATAATAATAATAATAATAATAATAATAATAACAACAACAATAAGAATAATAATAATAAGAATAATAATAATAATAGTAATAATAATAGTATCGAAAATAGTAATACACTGTATTTACGCTAAAAGTGCTCTATTTTCGCTGAAAACGCTAAATCGTAGAGATTGTTGTGTGTTTATCCGTTTGGAGCGTATTATATCTCGTTGGAAAGATAGATCGGAGCTCTAAAGCTATTGTTCCAACTTTATTTACAATGCATTAATTAAAAGTTACAGATTAACCATATATTCACAAATGTTTCTGATTTCACTCTGAACTCGTGTAGAATTTGATGCGATCACATCTTGCTCTATTTTGTGTCGTTGAAATTGTTTAATATCTCGTTGGAAAGATCTTACCGAGATCTAAAACTTGTTTTCAGGCGCTGGTTTCAGAATATCAAGGGATGATTGCCTAATTACTAAAATACACTGTATTTACGCTAAAAGTGCTATATTTTCGCTGAAAACGCTAAATCATAGAGATAAGGCTAAGTATTTGTGACACTCATATCTTGCTGTGTGTTTATCCGTTTGGAGCGTATTATATCTCGTTTAAAAGATAGATCGGAGCTCTAAAGCTATTGTTCCAACTTCATTTACAATGCATTAATTAAAAGTTACAGATTAACCATATATTCACAAATGTTTCTGATTTCACTCCGAACTCGTGTAGATTTGATGCGATCATATCTTGCTCTATTTGGTGCCACTGAAAGCGTTTAATATCTCGTTGGAAAGATCTTACCATTTTCTAAAACTTGTCTTTAGGCGCTGGTTTCAAAATAATAAGGGAATATTGCCTAATTACTAAAATACACTGTATTTACGCTAAAAGTGCTCTATTTTCTCTGAAAACGCTAAATCATAGAGATAAGGCTAAGTATTTGTGACACTCATATCTTGCTGTGTGTTTATCCGTTTTGAGCGTATTATATCTCGTTGGAAGATAGATCTGAGCTCTAAAGCTATTGTTCAAACTTCATTTACAATGCATTAATTAAAAGTTACAGATTAACCATATATTTACAAATGTTTCTGATTTCACTCCGAGCTCGTGTAGAATTTGATATGATCATATCTTGCTCTATTTTGTGCCGTTGAAAACGTCTAATATGTCGTTGGAAAGATCTTACCTAGTTCTAAAACTTGTCTTCAGGCGCTGGTTTTAAAATCTCAAGGGATGATTGCCTAATTACTAAAATACACTGTATTTACGCTAAAAGTGATCTATTTTCGCTGAAAACGCTAAATCATAGAGATAAGGCTAAGTATTTGTGACACTCATATCTTGCTGTGTGTTTATCCGTTTGGAGCGTATTATATCTCGTTTGAAAGATAGATCGGAGCTCTAAAGCTATTGTTCCAACTTCATTTACAATGCTTTAATTAAAAGTTACAGATTAACCATATATTCACAAATGTTTCTGATTTCACTCCGAACTCGTGTAGAATTTGATGCGATCATATCTTTCTCTATTTTGTGCCGTTGAAAGCGTTTAATATCTCGTTGGAAAGCTCTTACCGAGTTCTAAAACTTGTCTTCAGGATCTGGTTTCAAAATATCAAGGGAGCATTGCCTAATTACTAAAATACACTGTACTTACGCTAACAGTGCTCTATTTTCGCTGAAAACGCTAAATCATAGAGATAAGGCTAAGTATTTGTGACACTCATATCTTGCTGTGTGTTTAACCGTTTGGAGCGTATTATATCTCGTTGGAAAGATAAATCGGAGCTACTAATAATAATAATAATAATAATAATAATAATAATAATAATAATAATAATAATAACAATAATAAAAATCATAATAATAATAATAATAATAATAATAATAATAATAATCATAATAATAATAAAAATAATAATAATAATAATAATAATAATAATAATAATAATAAGAATAAGAATAATAATAATAAGAATAATAATAATAATAATAATAATAATAGTAATAAAAATAGTAATACACTGTATTTACGCTAAAAGTGCTCTATTTTCGCTGAAAACGCTAAATCATAGAGATAAGGCTAAGTATTTGTAACACTCATATCTTGCTGAGTGTTTATCAGTTTGGAGCGTATTATATCTCGTTGGAAAGATAGATCGGAGCTCTAAAGCTATTGTTCTAACTTCATTTACAATGCATTAATTAAAAGTTACAGATTAACCATATATTCACAAATGTTTCTGATTTCACTCCAAACTCGTGTAGAATTTGATGCGATCATATCTTGCTCTTTGTTGTGCCGTTGAAAGCGTTTATTATCTCGTTTAAAAGATCTTACCTAGTTCTAAAACTTGTCTTCAGGCGCTGGTTTCAAAAAATCAAGTGATTATTGCCTAATTACTAATATACACTGTATTTACGCTAAAAGTGCTCTATTTTCCCTGAAAACGCTAAATCATAGAGATAAGGCTAAGTATTTGTGACACTCATATCTTGCTGTGTGTTTATCCGTTTGGAGCGTATTATATCTCGTTGGAAAGATAGATCGGAGTTCTAAAGCTATTGTTCTAACTTCATTTACAATGAATTAATTAAAAGTTACAAATTGACCAGATATTCACAAATGTTTCTGATTTCACTTCGAACTCGAGTAGAATTTGATGCGATCATATCTTGCTCTATTTTGTGCCATTGAAAGCATTTAATATCTCATTGGAAAGATCTTACCGAGTTCTAAAACATGTCATTGGGCGCTGGTTTCAAAATATCAAGGGATGATTGCCTAATTACTAAAATACACTGTATTTACGCTAAAAGTGCTCTATTTTCGCTGAAAACGCTAAATCATAGAGATAAGGCTAAGTATTTGTGACACTTATATCTTGCTGTGTGTTTATCCGTTTGGAGCGTATTATATCTCGTTGAAAAGATAGATCGGAGCTCTAAAGCTATTGATCCAACTTCATTTACAATGCATTAATTAAAAGTTACAGATTAACCATATATTCACAAATGTTTCTGATTTCACTCCGAACTCGTGTAGATTTGATGAGATCATATCTTGCTCTATTTTGTGCCATTGAAAGCGTTTAATATCTCGTTGGAAAGATCTTACCATTTTCTAAAACTTGTCTTCAGGCGCTGGTTTCAAAATATCAAGGGATGATTGCCCAATTACTAAAATACACTGTATTTACGCTAAAAGTGCTCTATTTTCTCTGAAAACGCTAAATCATAGAGATAAGGCTAAGTATTTGTGACACTCATATCTTGCTGTGTGTTTATCCGTTTGGATCGTATTATATCTCGTTGGAAAGATAGATCTGAGATCTAAAGCTATTGTTCAAACTTCATTTACAATGCATTAATTAAAAGTTACGTATTAACCATATATTCACAAATGTTTCTGATTTCACTCCGAGCTCCTGTAGAATTTGATGTGATCATATCTTGCTCTATTTTGTGCCGTTGAAAACGTCTAATATTTCGTTGGAAAGATCTTACCTAGTTCTAAAACTTGTCTTCAGGCGCTGGTTTCAAAATATCAAGGGATGATTGCCTAATTACTAAAATACACTGTATTTACGCTAAAAGTGATCTATTTTCGCTGAAAACGCTAAATCATAGAGATAAGGCTAAGTATTTGTGACACTCATATCTTGCTGTGTGTTTATCCGTTTGGAGCGTATTATATCTCGTTGGAAAGATAGATCGGAGCTCTAAAGCTATTGTTCCAACTTCATTTACAATGCATTAATTAAAAGTTACAGATTAACCATATATTCACAAATGTTTCTGATTTCACTCCGAACTCGTGTAGAATTTGATGCGATCATATCTTTCTCTATTTTGTGCCGTTGAAAGCGTTTAATATCTCGGTTGAAAGCTCTTACCGAGTTCTAAAACTTGTCTTCGGAATCTGGTTTCAAAATATCAAGGGAGCATTGCCTAATTACTAAAATACACTGTACTTACGCTAAAAGTGCTCTATTTTCGCTGAAAACGCTAAATCATAGAGATAAGGCGAAGTATTTGTAACACTCATATCTTGCTGAGTGTTTATCAGTTTGGAGCGTATTATATCTCGTTGGAAAGATAGATCGGAGCTCTAAAGCTATTGTTCCAACTTCATTTACAATGCATTAATTAAAAGTTACAGATTAACCATATATTCACAAATGTTTCTGATTTCACTCCAAACTCGTGTAGAATTTGATGCGATCATATCTTTCTCTTTGTTGTGCCGTTGAAAGCGTTTAATATCTCGTTTGAAAGATCTTACCTAGTTCTAAAACTTGTCTTCAGGCGCTGGTTTCAAAAAATCAAGTGATTATTGCCTAATTACTAAAATACACTGTATTTACGCTAAAAGTGCTCTATTTTCCCTGAAAACGCTAAATCATAGAGATAAGACTAAGTATTTGTGACACTCATATCTTGATGTGTGTTTTTCCGTTTGGAGCGTATTATATCTCGTTGGAAAGATAGATCGGAGTTCTAAAGCTATTGTTCTAACTTCATTTACAATGAATTAATTAAAAGTTACAGATTGACCAGATATTCACAAATGTTTCTGATTTCACTCCGAACTCGTGTAGAATTTGATGCGATCATATCTTGCTCTATTTTGTGCCATTGAAAGCATTTAATATCTCATTGGAAAGATCTTACCGAGTTCTAAAACATGTCTTTGGGCGCTGGTTTCAAAATATCAAGGGATGATTGCCTAATTACTAAAATAAACATTATTTACGCTAACAGTGCTCTATTTTCGCTGAAGACGCTAAATCATAGAGATAAGGCTAAGTATTTGTGGCACTCATATCTTGCTGTGTGTTTAACCGTTTGGAGCGTATTATATCTCGTTGGAAAGATAGATCGGAGCTAATAATAATGATAATAATAATCATAATAATAATAATAATAATCATAATCATAATAATAATAATAATAATAATAATAATAATAATAATAATAATAAAAATAATAATAATAATAATAATAATAATAATAATAATCATAATAATAATAATAATAATAATAATAATAATAATAATAATAAGAATAAACATAATAATAATAATAATAATAATAATAATAATAATAATAATAGTACCAAAAATAGTAATACACTGTATTTACGCTAAAAGTGCTCTATTTTCGCTGAAAACCCTAAATCATAGAGATTGCTGTGTGTTTATCCGTTTGGAGCGTATTATATCTCGTTGGAAAGATAGATCGGAGCTCTAAAGCTATTGTTCCAACTTCATTTACAATGCATTAATTAAAAGTTACAGATTAACCATATATTCACAAATGTTTCTGATTTCACTCTGAACTCGTGTAGAATTTGATGCGATCACATCTTGCTCTTTGTTGTGCCATTGAAAGCGTTTAATATCTCGTTTGAAAGATCATACCGAGTTCTAAAACATGTCTTCAGGAGCTGGTTTCAAAAAATCAAGGGATTATTGCCTAATTACTAAAATACACTGTATTTACGCTAAAATGCTCTATTTTAGCTGAAAACGCCAAATCATAGAGATAAGGCTAAGTATTTGTGACACTCATATCCTGCTGTGTGTTTATCCGTTTGGGGCGTATTATATCTCGTTGGAAGGATAGATCGGAGCTCTAAAGCTATTGTTCCAACTTCATTTACAATGCAATAATTAAAAGTTACAAATTAACCATGTATAAACAAATGTTTCTGATTTCACTCCGAACTCGTGTAGAATTTGATGCGATCATATCTTGCTCTATTTTGTGTCGTTGAAATTGTTTAATATCTCGTTGGAAAGATCTTACCGAGATCTAAAACTTGTTTTCAGGCGCTGGTTTCAGAATATCAAGGGATGGTTGCCTAATTACTAAAATACACTGTATTTACGCTAAAAGTGCTCTATTTTCGCTGAAAACGCTAAATCATAGAGATAAGGCTAAGTATTCGTGACACTCATATCTTGATGTGTGTTTATCCGTTTGGAGCGTATTATATCTCGTTGGAAAGATAGATCGGAGCTCTAAAGCTATTGTTCCAACTTCATTTACAATGCATTAATTAAAAGTTACAGATTAACCATATATTCACAAATGTTTCTGATTTCACTCCGAACTCGTGTAGATTTGATGCGATCATATCTTGCTCTATTTTGTGCCACTGAAAGCGTTTAATATCTCGTTGGAAAGATCTTACCATTTTCTAAAACTTGTCTTTAGGCGCTGGTTTCATAATATCAAGGGATGATTGCCCAATTACTAAAATACACTGTATTTACGCGAAAAGTGCTCTATTTTCTCTGAAAACGCTAAATCATAGAGATAAGGCTAAGTATTTGTGACACTCATATCTTGCTGTGTGTTTATCCGTTTGGAGCGTATTATATCTCGTTGGAAAGATAGATCTGAGCTCTAAAGCTATTGTTCAAACTTCATTTACAATGCATTAATTAAAAATTACAGATTAACCATATATTTACAAATGTTTCTGATTTCACTCCGAGCTCATGTAGAATTTGATATGATCATATCTTGCTCTATTTTGTGCCGTTGAAAACGTCTAATATGTCGTTGGAAAGATCTTACCTAGTTCTAAAACTTGTCTTCAGGCGCTGGTTTCAAAAAATCAAGTGATTATTGCCCAATTACTAAAATACACTGTATTTACGCTAAAAGTGCTCTATTTTCCCTGAAAACGCTAAATCATAGAGATAAGGCTAAGTATTTGTGACACTCATATCTTGCTGTGTGTTTTTCCGTTTGGAGCGTATTATATCTCGTTGGAAAGATAGATCGGAGTTCTAAAGCTATTTTTCTAACTTCATTTACAATGAATTAATTAAAAGTTACAGATTGACCAGATATTCACAAATGTTTATGATTTCACTCCGAACTCGTGTAGAATTTGATGCGATCATATCTTGCTCTATTTTGTGCCATTGAAAGCATTTAATATCTCATTGGAAAGATCTTACCGAGTTCTAAAACATGTCTTTGGGCGCTGGTTTCAAAATATCAAGGGATGATTGCCTAATTACTAAAATAAACTTTATTTATGCTAACAGTGCTCTATTTTCGCTGAAAACGCTAAATCATAGAGATAAGGCTAAGTATTTGTGGCACTCATATCTTGCTGTGTGTTTAACCGTTTGGAGCGTATTATATCTCGTTGGAAAGATAGATCGGAGCTAATAATAATGATAATAATAATAATAATAATAATCATAATCATAATAATAATAATAATATTAATAATAATAAAAATAATAATAATAATAATAATAATAATAATAATAATAATAATAATCATAATAATAATAATAATAATAATAACAAGAATAAACATAATAAGAATAATAATAATAATAATAATAATAATAATAATAATAGTACCAAAAATAGTAATACACTGTATTTACGCTAAAAGTGCTCTATTTTCGCTGAAAACCCTAAATCATAGAGATTGCTGTGTGTTTATCCGTTTGGAGCGTATTATATCTCGTTGGAAAGATAGATCGGAGCTCTAAAGCTATTGTTCCAACTTCATTTACAATGCATTAATTAAAAGTTACAGATTAACCATATATTCACAAATGTTTCTGATTTCACTCTGAACTCGTGTAGAATTTGATGCGATCACA
>CAMAPE010000013.1:21477500-21525000 GCA_945859875.1 Cuscuta europaea | reverse complement strand
AGATATGAGTGTCACAAATACTTAGCCTTATCTCCATGATTTAGCGTTTTCAGCGAAAATAGAGCACTTTTAGCGTAAAATACAATGTATTTTAGTAATTAGGCAATCATCCATTGATATTTTGAAACCAAAGTCTGAAGACAAGTTTTAGAACTCGGTATGATATTTCCAACGAGATATTAAACGCTTTGAGCGGCACAAAATAGAGCAAGATATGATCGCATCAAATTCTACACGAGTTCGGAGTGAAATCAGAAACATTTGAGAATATATCGTTAATCTGTAACTTTTAAGTAATGCATTGTAAATGAAGTTGGAACAATAGTTTTAGAGCTCCGATCTATATTTCCAACGAGATATAATACGCTCCAAACGGATAAACACACAGCAAGATATGAGTGTCACAAATACTTAGCCTTATCTCTATGATTTAGCGTTTTCAGCGAAAATAGAGCACTTTTAGCGTAAATACAGTGTATTTTAGTAATTAGGCAATCATCCCATGATATTCTGAAACCAGCGCCTGAAAACAAGTTTTATAACTCGGTAAGATCTTTCAAACGAGATATTAAACAATTTCAACGACACAAAATAGAGCAAGATATGATCGCATCAAATTCTACACGAGTTCGGAGTGAAATCAGAAACATTTGTTTATATATGGTTAATTTGTAACTTTTAATTAATGCATTGTAAATGAAGTTGGAACAATAGCTTTAGAGCTCCGATTTATCTTTCCAACGAGATATAATACGCTCCAAACGGTTAAACACACAGCAAGATATGAGTGTCACAAATACTCAGCCTTATCTCTATGATTTAGCGTTTTCAGCGAAAATAGAGCACTGTTAGCGTAAATAAAGTTTATTTTAGTAATTAGGAAATCATCCCTTGATATTTTAAAACCAGCGCCCAAAGACATGTTTTAGAACTCGGTAAGATCTTTCCAACGAGATATTAAATGCTTTCAATGGCACAAAATAGAGCAAGATATGATCGCATCAAATTCTACACGAGTTCGGAGTGAAATCAGAAACATTTGTGAATATCTGGTTAATCAGTAACTTTTAATTAATGCATTGTAAATGAAGTTAGAACAATAGCTTTAGAACTCCGATCTATTTTTCCAACGAGATATAATACGCTCCAGACGGATAAACACACAGCAAGATATGAGTGTCACAAATACATAGCCTTATCTCTATGATTTAGCGTTTTCAGCGAAAATAGAGCACTTTTAGCGTAAATACAGTGTATTTTAGTAATTAGGCAATCATCCCTTGATATTCTGAAACCAGAGCCTGAAGAAAAGTTTTAGAACTCGGTAAGATCTTTCGAACGAGATATTAAACGCTTTCAACGGTACAAAATAGAGCATGATATGATCGCATCACATTCGACACGAGTTCGGAGTGAAATCAGAAACATTTTTGAATGTATGGTTAATCTGTAACTTTTAAACAATGCATTGTAAAGAAGTTGGAACAATATCTTTAGATCTCCGATCTATCTTTCCAACGAAATATAATACGCTCCAAACGGATAAACACACAGCAAGATATGAGTGTCACAAATACTTAGCCTTATCTCTATGATTTAGCGTTTTCAGAGAAAATAGAGCACTTTTAGCGTAAATCATAGAGATAAGGCTAAGTATTTGTGACACTCATATCTTGCTGTGTGTTTATCCGTTTGGAGCGTATTATATCTCGTTTAAAAGATAGATCGGAGCTCTAAAGCTATTGTTCCGTAGAAACCGTTTAATATCTCGTTGGAAAGATCTTACCGAGTTATAAAACTTGTCTTCAGGCGCTGGTTTCAAAATAGCAAGGGATGATTGCCTAATTACTAAAATACACTGTATTTACACTAAAAGTGCTCTATTTTCGCTGAAAACGCTAAATCATAGAGATAAGGCTAAGTATTTGTGACACTCATATCTTGCTGTGTGTTTATCCGTTTGGAGCGTATTATATCTCGTTGGAAAGATAGATCGGAGATTTAAAGCTATTGTTCCAACTTCATTTACAATGCATTAATTAAAAGTTACAGATTAACCATATATTCACAAATGTTTCTGATTTCACTCCGAACTCGTGTAGAATTTGAGGCGATCACATCTTGCTCTATTTTGTGCCGTTGAAAGCGTTTAATATCTCGTTGGAAGGATCATACCGAGTTCTAAAACTTGTCTTCAGGCCCTGGTTTCAAAGTATCAAGGGATGATTACCTAATTACTGAAATACACTGTATTTACGCTAAAAGAGCTCTATTTTCGCTGAAAACGCTAAATCATAGAGATAAGGCTAAGTATTTGTGACACTCATATCTTGCTGTGTGTTTATCCGTTTGGACCGTATTACATATCGTTGGAAAGATAGATCGGAGATCTAAAGCTATTGTTCCAACCTCATTTACAATGCTTTAATTAAAAGTTACAGATTAACCATATATTCACAAATGTTTCTGATTTCACTCCGAACTCGTGTAGAATGTGATGCGATCATATCATGCTCTATTTTGTGCCGTTCAAAGCGTTTAATATCTCGTTGGAAAGATATTACCGAGTTCTAAAACTTTTCTTCAGGATCTGGTTTCAGAATATCAAGGAATGATTGCCTAATTACTAAAATACACTGTATTTACACTAAAAGTGCTCTATTTTCGCTTAAAACGCTAAATCATAGAGATAAGGCTAAGTATTTGTGACACTCATATCTTGCTGTGTGTTTATCCGTTTGGAGCGTATTATATCTCGTTGGAAAGATAGATCGGAGATCTAAATCTATTGTTCCAACTTCATTTACAATGCATTAATTAAAAGTTACAGATTAACCATATGTTCACAAATGTTTCTGATTTCACTCCAAACTCGTGTAGAATGTGATGCGATCATATCATGCACTATTTTGTGCCGTTCAAAGCGTTTAATATCTCGTTGGAAAGATCTTTCCGAGTTCTAAAACTTTTCTTCAGGCTATGGTTTCAGAATATCGTGGTATGATTGCCTAATTACTAAAATACACTGTATTTACGCTCAAAGTGATCTATTTTCGCTGAATACGCTAAATCATAGAGATAAGGCTAAGTATTTGTGACACTCATATCTTGCTCTGTGTTTATCCGTTTGGATCGTATTATATCTCGTTGGAAATATTGATCGGAGCTATAAAGCTATTGTTCCAACTTCATTTACTATGCATTAATTAAAAGGTACAGATTAACCATATATTCACAAATGTTTCTGATTTCACTCCGAACTCGTGTAGAGTTTGATGCGATCATATCTTGCTCTATTTTGTGCCGTTGAAAGCGTTTAATATCTCGTTTGAAGGTCCTTACCGAGTTCTCAAACTTGTTTTCAGGCGCTGGTTTCAAAATATCAAGGGATGATTGCCTAATTACTAAAATACACTGTATTTACGCTAAAAGTGCTCTATTTTTGCTGAAAACGCTAAATCATAGAGATAAGGCTAAGTATTTGTGACACTCATATCTTGCTGTGTGTTTATCCGCTTGGATCGTATTATATCTCGTTGGAAAGATAGATCGGAGATCTAAAGCTATTGTTCCAACTTCATTTACAATGCATTAATTAAAAGTTACAGATTAACCATATATTCACAAATGTTTCTGATTTCACTCCGAACTCGTGTAGAGTTTGATGCGATCATATCTTGCTCTATTTTGTGCCGTTGAAAGCGTTTACTATCTCATTTGAAGGACCTTACCGAGTTCTAAAACTTGTCTTCAGGCTCTGGTTTGAAAATATCAAGGGATGAGTGCCTAATTACTAAAATACACTTTATTTACGCTAAAAGTGCTCTATTTTTGCTGAAAACGCTAAATCATAGAGATAAGGCTAACTATTTGTGACACTCATATCTTGCTGTGTGTTTATCCGTTTGGAGCGTATTATATCTCGTTGGAAAGATAGATCGGAGCTCTAAAGCTATTGTTCCAACTTCATTTACAATGCATTAATTTAAAGTTACAGATTAACCATATATTCACAAATGTTTCTGATTTCACTCCGAACTCGTGTAGAACTTGATGCGATCATATCTTGCTCTATTTAATGCCGTTGAAAGCGTTTAATATCTCGTTGGAAAGATCACACCGAGTTGTAAAACGTGTCTTCAGGAGCTGGTTTCAAGATATCAAAGGATGATTGCCTAATTACTAAAATACACTGTATTTACGCAAAACGTGCTCTATTTTCGCTGAAAACGCTAAATCATAGAGATAAGGCTAAGTATTTGTGACACTCATATCTTGCTGTGTGTTTATACGTTTGGAGCGTATTATATCTCGTTGGAAAGATAGATCGGAGCTCTAAAGCTATTGTTCCAACTTCATTTACAATGCATTATTTAAAAGTTACAGATAAACCATATGTTCACAAATGTTTCTGATTTCACTCCGAACTCGTGTAGAATTTGATGCGATCATATCTTGCTCTATTTTTTGCCGTTGAAAACGTTTAATATCTCGTTGGAAAGATCTTACCGAGTTCTAAAACTTGTCGTCAGGCGCTGGTTTTAAAATATCAAGGGCTGATTGCCTAATTACTAAAATACACTGTATTTACGCTAAAAGTGCTCTATTTTCGCTGAAAACGAGAAATCATAGAGATAAGGCTAAGTATTTGTGACACTCATATCTTTCTTTGTGTTTATCCGTTTGGAGCGTATTATATCTCGTTTGAAAGATAGATCGGAGATATAAAGCTATTGTTCCACTTTCATTTACAATTCATTAATTAAAAGTTACAGATTAACCATATATTCATAAATGTTTCTGATTTCACTCCGAACTCGTGTAGAATTTGAGGCGATCACATCTTGCTCTATTTTGTGCCGTTGAAAGCGTTTAATATCTCGTTGGAAGGATCATACCGAGTTCTAAAACTTGTCTTCAGGCCCTGGTTTCAAAGTATCAAGGGATGATTACCTAATTACTGAAATACACTGTATTTACGCTAAAAGAGCTCTATTTTCGCTGAAAACGCTAAATCATAGAGATAAGGCTAAGTATTTGTGACACTCATATCTTGCTGTGTGTTTATCCGCTTGGATCGTATTATATCTCGTTGGAAAGATAGATCGGAGATCTAAAGCTATTGTTCCAACTTCATTTACAATGCATTAATTAAAAGTTACAGATTAACCATATATTCACAAATGTTTCTGATTTCACTCCGAACTCGTGTAGAGTTTGATGCGATCATATCTTGCTCTATTTTGTGCCGTTGAAAGCGTTTACTATCTCGTTTGAAGGACCTTACCGAGTTCTAAAACTTGTCTTCAGGCTCTGGTTTGAAAATATCAAGGGATGAGTGCCTAATTACTAAAATACACTTTATTTACGCTAAAAGTGCTCTATTTTAGCTGAAAACGCTAAATCATAGAGATAAGGCTAACTATTTGTGACACTTATATCTTGCTGTGTGTTTATCCGTTTGGAGCGTATTATATCTCGTTGGAAAGATAGATCGGAGCTCTAAAGCTATTGTTCCAACTTCATTTACAATGCATTAATTTAAAGTTACAGATTAACCATATATTCACAAATGTTTCTGATTTCACTCCGAACTCGTGTAGAACTTGATGCGATCATATCTTGCTCTATTTAATGCCGTTGAAAGCGTTTAATATCTCGTTGGAAAGATCACACCGAGTTGTAAAACGTGTCTTCAGGCGATGGTTTCAAGATATCAAAGGATGATTGCCTAATTACTAAAATACACTGTATTTACGCAATACGTGCTCTATTTTCGCTGAAAACGCTAAATAATAGAGATAAGGCTAAGTATTTGTGAGACTCATATCTTGCTGTGTGTTTATACGTTTGGAGCGTATTATATCTCGTTGGAAAGATAGATCGGAGCTCTAAAGCTATTGTTCCAACTTCATTTATAATGCATTATATAAAAGTTACAGATAAACCATATGTTCACAAATGTTTCTTATTTCACTCTGAACTCGTGTAGAATTTGATGCGATCATATCTTGCTCTATTTTTTGCCGTTGAAAACGTTTAATATCTCGTTGGAAAGATCTTACCGAGTTCTAAAACTTGTCGTCAGGCGCTGGTTTTAAAATATCAAGGGATGATTGCCTAATTACTAAAATACACTGTATTTACGCTAAAAGTGCTCTATTTTCGCTGAAAACGATAAATCATAGAGATAAGGCTAAGTATTTGTGACACTCATATCTTGCTTTGTGTTTATCCGTTTGGAGCGTATTATATCTCGTTTGAAAGATAGATTGGAGATATAAAGCTATTGTTCCACTTTCATTTACAATTCATTAATTTAAAGTTACAGATTAACCATATATTCACAAATGTTTCTGATTTCACTCCGAACTCGTGTAGAATTTGAGGCGATCACATCTTGCTCTATTTTGTGCCGTTGAAAGCGTTTAATATCTCGTTGGAAGGATCATACCGAGTTCTAAAACTTGTCTTCAGGCCCTGGTTTCAAAGTATCAAGGGATGATTACCTAATTACTGAAATACACTGTATTTACGCTAAAAGAGCTCTATTTTCGCTGAAAACGCTAAATCATAGAGATAAGGCTAAGTATTTGTGACACTCATATCTTGCTGTGTGTTTATCCGTTTGGACCGTATTACATATCGTTGGAAAGATAGATCGTAGATCTAAAGCTATTGTTCCAACTTCATTTACAATGCATTAATTAAAAGTTACAGATTAACCATATATTCACAAATGTTTCTGATTTCACTCCGAACTCGTGTAGAATGTGATGCGATCATATCATGCTCTATTTTGTGCCGTTCAAAGCGTTTAATATCTCGTTGGAAAGATCTTACCATATATTCACAAATGTTTCTGATTAACCATATATTCACAAATAATAATAGTAATAATAATAATAATAATATAAATAATAATAACAATAATAATAATAACAATAATAACAATAATAATAATAATAATAATAATAATAATAATAATAAAAATAATAATAACAATAATAATAAAAATAATAATAACAATAACAACAACAACAACAACAATAATAATAAGAATAATAATAATAATAAAAATAATAATTATAATTATAATAATAATAATAATAATAATAATAATAATAATAATAAAAATACTAATAATAATAATAATAATAATAATAATAAGGGATGATTGCCTAATTACTTGTCTTCAGGCGCTGGTTTGAAAATATCAAGGGATGATTGCCTAATTACTAAAATACACTGTATTTTCGCTAAAGCTGCTCTATTTTCGCTGAAAACGCTAAATCATAGAGATAAGGCTAAGTATTTGTGACACTCATATCTTTCTGTGTGTTTATACGTTGGAGCGTATTATATCTCGTTGGAAAGATAGATCGGAACTCTAAACCTATTGTTCCAACTTCATTTACAATGCATTAGTTAAAAGTTACATATTAACCATATATTCACAAATGTTTCTGATTTCACTCCGAACTCGTGTAAAATTTGATGCGATCATATCTTGCTCTTTGTTGTGCCGTTGAAAGCGTTTAATATCTCGTTTGAAAGATCTTACCTAGTTCTAAAACCTGTCTTCAGGCGCTGGTTTCAAAAAATCAAGTGATTATTGCCTAATTACTGAAATACACTGTATTTACGCTAAAAGTGCTCTATTTTAGCTGAAAACGCTAAATCAAAGAGATAGGGCCAAGTATTTGTGACACTGATATCCTGCTGTGTGTTTATCCGTTTGGGGCGTATTATATCTCGTTGGAAAGATATATCTGAGCTCTAAAGCTATTGTTCCAACTTCATTGGCAATGCATTAATTAAAAGTTACAGATTAACCATATATAAACAAATGTTTCTGATTTCACTTTGAACTCGTGTAGAATTTGATGTGATCATATATTGCTCTATTTTGTGCCATTGAAAGCGTTTAATATCTCGTTGGAAAGATCTTACCAAGTTCTAAAACTTGTCTTCAGGCGCTGGTTTCAAAATAGCAAGGGATGATTTCCTAATTACTAAAATGCACTGTATTTACGCTAAAAGTGCTCTATTTTCGCTGAAAACGCTAAATCATAGAGATAAGGCTAAGTATTTGTGACACTCATATCTTGCTGTGTGTTTAACCGTTTGGAGCGTATTATATCTCGTTGGAAAGATAGATCGGAGCTAATAATAATAATAATAATAATAATAATAATAATAATAATAATAATAATAATAATAATAATGATACTAATCATAATAATAATAATAATAATAATAATAATAGTAATAATAATAGTACCCAAAATAGTAATACACTGTATTTACGCTAAAAGTGCTCTATTTTCGCTGAAAACGCTAAATCATAGAGATTGCTGTGTGTTTATCCGTTTGGAGCGTATTATATCTCGTTGGAAAGATAGATCGGAGCTCTAAAGCTATTGTTCCAACTTCATTTACAATGCATTAATTAAAACTTACAGATTAACCATATATTCACAAATGTTTCTGATTTCACTCTGAACTCGTGTAGAATTTGATGCGATCATATCTTGCTCTATTTTGTGCCATTGAAAGCATTTAATATCTCATTGGAAAGATCTTACCGAGTTCTATTTTTTGGATAAACCGTAAGTATATATAAATGGTCAATCCAGAGTTTAAAGACTATACAACAAAAAGGGTGATCAAAAATGTAGGTTATCCAAAGAAAGGATAACCCATCACCTCCAAAACCATAGATGCTAAGATTAGCACACTAGGCTATCTATGCAAAGCCTCATCTACTAGGCAGCCGCAAAGGGTAGTGGGCAATAAAGTTTATCAAAAAACCACCAACTCATGTGGGTAGATACTATACAACACTTTGTACACAATGTACTTAATTCGAGCAAAAACATCTTCTTCAATGGGGGAGGTCCCATCAAACCTAGCAGCATTTCTAACCCGCCAAATCCAGTAGATAGTGAAGCAAAATGCAATCCTTGACGCCTTGGCTTGAATGGTGGCTCCACTTCTTTCCTTTTTGATCCATTTGACCGAGCTAGCCAACGCCACCCTCGTCCTTAGGGAGACAAATATCAGCCCATGAAACTCTAGAAAACTTCCCCCCCCACAGAAAAATTCTACAAATGGAAGTAATTCTATCAAGTATAGTTTTGGGAATGGGAAACATTTGGAGCCAAAAAGAGTGTACTCCTTGAATCACAGATTTTATGAGCTCCACCCTACCAGCATAAGAGAGGGTTCTTAGATTCCAAGCACTAATGAAGGTAGTGATGGACTCTAGTAGAGGAGCATATTGAGCTACAGAAATCTTTAAAGGGGCAAGGGGGACACCAAGGTATTTAACAGGAAAGGCACCCAATCTAAAATCTACTAAATCAAGGATACTATTCATTTCATAGTCAGCCATGCCACCAATAAAGATATTAGATTTGTCATAATTTACCTTGAGACCAGAAATATCCCCAAACTCCTCTAAAGAATCAATCAGAATTTTTATGGAGGGAGCATGTCCCTTGGAGAAAAGCATGAGGTCATCAGCATACGCTACATGTGTTATCTTCAAATTCCCACATTTGGGATGAAACTTGAAAAGGGGATCTTTTGTTTTCTTATTTAGAAGCCTAGAAAGATATTCCAAGCAAAGCACAAACAGTAGAGGAGACATAGGATCCCCTTGTCTAAGTCCCCTCCTTCCACAAAAATGCCCATGGAGGACCCCATTAATGGATATAGAGTAGGAGGGTGTGGAAACACACTCCATAATCCAGTCAATAAATCTTTTTGGAAAACCCAGATGTGATAGCATACTAGCAAGGAACTCCCAAGATATGGTGTCATAGGCTTTCCGAAGATCAACCTTTAACATACATCTAGGAGATATCCTTTTTCTAGTATATCCTTTAACAAGTTCTTGTGCAACAAAGACATTATCAGTCATGAGTCTACCATCAACAAAAGCCCCCTGGGCACCATCAACAAGATCAGGCAAATAAGGAATCATTCGTTTAGCAAGGATTTTGGTAATAACCTTGTAAACCACATTGGTACATGCAATAGGTCTAAAATCAGCCGGTGTGGGTGAATGATTGGTTTTTGGGATAAGAGCAATAATCGTATGATTAAGCTGCTTAAGTAATTTCCCAGAGCCAAAGAAACCTTTTACAGCCAAGGTGAGGTCATTGCCCACAATATTCCAATTTTTCTTGAAGAAAGCCGAGGTATACCCATCAGGGCCCGGGGCTTTGTTATCTCCAATATCAAAAAGAGCATCCTTAATCTCTAGGTCAGTAATAGGGGCAATCAGGTTGCCAACAGATTGGTTTGGAATGCACTTACCCGATGTCACAATAGTAGGGTCTAAGGGAGCGCTAGAACAGTGTGTACCAAACAGAGAAGTGTAAAAATGTACCAAATTAGTGGCAACTTGATCAGTGGAAGTAGTAAAATCACCATTAGGGAGCTTAAGGGCTGTAATTGAGTTCCTCACCATGTTCTTTTTAACAATAGCATGAAAATATTTAGTACATTTGTCACCTTGGGCTAGGTGTGTAGCTTTTGCTTTTTGTCTAAAGAAATCCTCTTCAGCCTTCTTTAGATTAAGGACATTTTTCTTGGAATAGGCAAGATCCTTTTTAATTTTTTCATCAAGTGGAGAGAGCATGGAAAGATCTAGGAGTCTTTTATACTCTTTCTTTGATTCTTTAACTCTTTCGGATATATGACCAAATTTTTGCCTATTGAGTTCCTTTAATGGTTTCTTAAGAGATTTCAGCTTTTGGGCTAGGATGTATTGAGAGCTGCCAAAAAACTCATTATACCAATGCCTAGTGAGTATGGACTTGAAATCCTCATGTTTAAGCCACATATTGAAAAATTTGAACGGTTTAGAGCCTAGACTTTTGTTTTGGCCGAGAGTGACATGGGAAGCCACATGATCAAATTCAGCCTCCATGTCATGAAAATGGGTAGTACAAGAAATCCCAAGGGTGCCCCAAATGGGGTTCATAAGGACTCTATCCAATTTGGCCCAAAGAGCACCTCTATTCCAAGTAAGGGTTGCTCCGGTGGAAGGAGAGTCAACAAGGTTTGCTTGGATTTTGAAATCATTAAGGTGTTGTAGGTGATAAGCCGAGGGGGTAGTAGGCCCAATTCTCTCATTTGGGCTACCCACACAATTGAAATCCCCCATAACAAGCCAAGGCTTATTAATAGATGGTTCCAATGAGGCTAAGTGATCCCAAAGCATTTTTCTCTCAACAACCGAGTAGAGGGCATAGACAAAGGTAACAAAAAACACAAGTTGGGTTGTTCTACATGTCAATTCACAATGTACATGTTGTTTATCATTTTCAAGTACTTTAAGTTGAACAAAATTTGGGTTCCAAATAATAGCAATACGTCCACCATCAATTTTATCAAAGTTAGTAGCGGATAGCCAAGAAGGCCATCGGTTGGTACTAAATTTTTCAAAATTTGAAGTAGTCATCTTGGTTTCTAAAAGGCAGCATACATGTAGTTTATTAATATTCACAAAGTTAAAGATAGAGTTTTGTTTGGAGACCTTATTGAGGCCTCGGATGTTCCATGCGGACACAAACATTAAAATGTTTGAGTTTTGTTGCCCCTCTTGCCACGCCCGGCCTCATTGCCTATCTCCTTTAGCCTCGGCTTGTACCTAGTTAGAAACAAAAAACCATAGACATGTTGGATAAAAAAAGAGGTGAAGACATACCCCTCATCCGTGGCATTAGCTCCGGGAAGTTCTTTGAGACACTTTGTTATGAATGTCAAGCCCTTGGTTTGAAAATCATGGATCACATCCAAGTAGTTATCAAGCCTTGTCATACCCTCTTTAACATGCTCATAGTGTAGAAGGTGTATGCACGGCCTATCTTCCTTGTCAAGTGCTATCTTGGTGATAACATCATCAAGGTATGCATCCCTAATGTCATATACCACACGGCTTTTTGTGATGTCCATCTTCCTTGGGTCCTTTACTTTGCATGCATTAACTCTAAGGCAGCCCTCCTCAAAGAAGCCATTCAAGTAGTGCCTATAAACTCCTCTCATAAACTCCGAGCCATAGGTATAGCCCTTCTTTGTTGGTGTTATTCCGGGGAGACCTTCCAAGCATTCCTTAGTAAAAAGGACACCGGGCTCATCTTCTTTCACTACCTTTAGGTTGTGGTCCAAGTTGATGATATTTGTGCCTTCATCAACATCATCAATGTGCTTCACTCTCATAGTAGGGTTTGCATATTCATCGGTTTCCATTTCAACAATAACCTCATCTCGGAAGATGTTTGAGATTTCCCTCACCACACGGGTGGTTTGTAGAGCATCATCATCCTCTTGGTATTGGGAAGTGGTTGCCTCCCCTCTCCTCGGTTTCTTCTTCCCCATCTTGAAGGTTCTTCTCATCTTGAAAAATGGATGATCATTCTTTGGGAGTTCCTCGGTATCAATCACTTTGCCTTTGTTATTAGGGTGAGGTGCATCAATGTTCTCGGGTTTGTCAATTGCCTTCCTCTTTTCCACTTCTTCTCTTTCAATAGTAGCTATAACCTTGCAAGTAAAAGCATGGTGGCCAAAGCATTTACAATGAAAACAATAATTGGGAAAAGTTTCATACCTCACACCTTGTTTATGAAGTTTTCCATTTGGCAGCCGTATTGGTATAGAGAGGGGTGGAGGTTTTGAGGCATCAACTTCAATCAACACCCTAGCAAAGTTGGATCTTGCCTTCTCACATGTGATTCTATCCGTGGTCAAGGGGATTCCCACCCTAGATGCCACTTCACTTATAATCTCCTCCTCCCATATTCGCATAGGTAGATGTGGGAATTGTACCCAAATAGGTACCCTAAGGAATTCTTCATCTTCCATGGAGAAGTTCTCGGATAGGGTCTTAAGATGAAAAGGTTTCCCAAATAGAGAGTAAGGCCCATCCATGAGCACTTTAGCTCTATCATCTTCATTTTGGAACTTAAAGATGACCCAACCTCTATCATGAGATCTAACCCGGCAAGGGACATCCCACATTCTAACCATATCATTAATGTTTTTAAGCCCGGGGAATCTTCCATCAAAGTATGCAACTAAGCAATACCCCCAAATATCAGTCATAGAGGGGAGCTTTCGGGTAGAGAGGTCAATAACATCTCCTTTAGGTTCAATATAATGGAGTTTCATACCTTTTTCCGGTTGTCTATTATCCTTGAAAAGAGAGACAAAAGAAGGCATGGACTGTCCACCATTTGCTTTTGATGCCGCGGCAATAGGTTCATCCAAAGGGACAAGGACATTTGGTTGCTTTGAAGCCGCGGCATTTGGTTCATCCACAGGGACAAGGACATTTGGTTCACCACCTTGCTTTGCTGCCGCGGCATAAGGTGTACTCAAAGGAGTAGGATCCGCATTTCCTTCAACCGGGATATCAATGGGAGTTTCAACTTGGCTCGGGTTACCAACATTGGAAATGTTGTTAACAATTGATTCTCTTGGCATACCATTCTCCCCTTCAAACAAAGCTACGACCAGGGGGTCTTCAATATAATCCACGGTCTCATCCAAGGAAGCAATCTCAATTGTAACATCATCATACAAAATGGAATCGGAATTAGGAGTGTTACCTTCATTTGTGACCAAATTTCCCGGATTGTTCTCCATCACCGTAGGTGCTTCTTGAGCTTGAGTATCATCCGGAGCTATATTGATAGTACCATCCATGGAGGAAGAGATGTCCTCATCTAAGACCAGCGAACGAGCTCCTTCCATGTGCGAGTGGTTCTCTCTTGACATAGCTTCAATTGCTTCATCAATTTCTTGATTTTGTTGTTTGGATTTGAGCCGAGATGAAGCTTTTGTAGGAACCGAAGCTACCTTCTTCTTCTTCGGAGGCATAGTGAGGATGAAGGGGGAGCTAGGAGCTAGCAACCCCTCCAAAGGAACATAGAAAGGTTACTTCTTCTTGGCTCCTTCTTAGCTCGATGTCCGTACCAATGGCGAAGTATCCGTTGGAAAGGTACAAAATCGAATCTTTCTTGATGATTGAAAAACTTTGAAAAAGTTAATCCTCACACCAAGGGGAGTCTAGAAACACAATCACAGAGGAGATTGAGCAAGAAAAACGCTCTATAGAGGCGTTGACCTTCGGTAGTGAATAGTGTTTTCACGTAAGAAAAATCTCGGAAATGTCCAAAAACCACCAAACAAGAGCTCGAAAATTAGAGAAGCTACACCCCAAGAAGGATGAAGGTAGCGTAGCTAATATTCAAGCTCAAAGGAAGGATTGATGGACGAAGAAGGTGAAGAAAACGAGCGATTTTCCGTGAAGAAGAGCCCAGGTCGCGGAAATCCTAGGGAGAGAAGCTCTCAACTCCTTCAACGGAAAAAAATAGATCTTACCGAGTTCTAAAACATGTCTTTGGGCGCTGGTTTCAAAATATCAAGGGATGTTTGCCTAATTACTAAAATAATTTTTATTTACGCTAACAGTGCTCTATTTTCGCTGAAAACGCTAAATCATAGAGATAAGGCTAAGTATTTGTGACACTCATATCTTGCTGTGTGTTTAACCGTTTGGAGCGTATTATATCTCGTTGGAAAGATAGATCGGAGCTAATAATAATAATAATAATAATAATAATAATAATAATAATAATAATAATAGTAATAATAATAATAATAATAATAATAATACTAATAATAATAATAATAATCATCATCATAATAATCATAATAATAATCATAATAATAAAAATAATAATAATAATAATAATAATAACAATACTAATAATAATAATCATAATAATAATAATAATAATAATAATAATAATAATAATAATAAGAATAATAATAATAATAAGAATAATAATAATAATAGTAATAATAATAGTATAAAAAATAGTAATACACTGTATTTACGCTAAAAGTGCTCTAGTTTCGCTGAAAACGCTAAATCATAGAGATTGCTGTGTGTTTATCCGTTTGGAGCGTATTATATCTCGTTGGAAAGATAGATCGGAGCTCTAAAGCTATTGTTCCAACTTCATTTACAATGCATTAATTAAAAGTTACAGATTAACCATATATTCACAAATGTTTCTGATTTCACTCCGAACTCGTATAGAATTTGATGTGATCATATCTTGCTCTATTTTGTGCCGTTGAAAGTGTTTAATATCTCGTTGGAAAGATCTTACCGAGTTCTAAAACATGTCTTCAGGCTCCGGTTTCAGAATCTCAAGGGATGATTGCCTAATTACTAAAATACACTGTATTTACGCTAAAAGTGCTCTATTTTCGCTGAAAACGCTAAATCATAGAGATAAGGCGAAGTATTTGTGACACTCATATCTTGCTGTTTGTTTATCCGTTTGGAGCGTATTATATCTCGTTGGAAAGATAGATCGGAGCTCTAAAGCTATTGTTCCAACTTCATTTACAATGAACTAATTAAAAGTTACAGATTAACCATATATTCACAAATGTTTCTGATTTCACTCCGAACTCGTGTAGAATTTGATGCGATCATATCTTGCTCTATTTTGTGTCGTTGAAATTGTTTAATATCTCGTTGGAAAGATCTTACCGAGTTCTAAAACTTGTTTTCAGGCGCTGGTTAAAGAATGTCATGGGATGATTGCCTAATTACTAAAATACACTGTATTTACGCTAAAAGTGCTCTATTTTCGCTGAAAACGCTAAATCATAGAGATAAGGCTAAGTATTTGTGACACTCATATCTTGCTGTGTGTTTATCCGTTTGTAGCGTATTATATCTCGTTGAAAATATAGATCGGAGCTCTAGAACTATTGTTCCAACTTCATTTACAATGCATTAGTTAAAAGTTACAGATTAACGATATATTCTCAAATGTTTCTGATTTCACTCCGAACTCGTGTAGAATTTGATGCGATCATATCTTGCTCTATTTTGTTCCGTTCAAAGCGTTTAATATCTCGTTGGAAATATCATACCGAGTTCAAAAACTTGTCTTCAGGTGTTGGTTTCAAAATATCAATGGATGATTGCCTAATTACTAAAATACACTGTATTTTACGCTAAAAGTGCTCTATTTTCGCTGAAAACGCTAAATCATAGAGATAAGGCTAAGTATTTGTAACACTCATATCTTCTTGTGTGTTTATCCATTTGGAGCGTATTATATCTCGTTGGAAAGATAGATCGGGATCTAAAGATATTGTTCCAACTTCATTTACAATGCATTAATGAAAAGTTACAGATTAACCATATATTCACAAATGTTTCTGATTTCACTCCTAACTCGTGTAGAATTTGATGCGATCATATCCTGCTCTATTTTTTGCCGTTGAAAGCGTTTAATATCTCGTTGGAAAGATCTTACCGAGTTCTAAAACTTGTCTTCAGGCTCTGGTTTCAGAATATCAAGGGATGATTGCCTAATTACTAAAATACACTGTATTTACGCTAAAAGTGCTCTATTTTCGCTGAAAACGCTAAATCATAGAGATAAGGCTAAGTATTTTCTACGTCCAAAAGGTTGAATCCCCAACCCCAAGGGCCTTCCACCCCGACCCGACAGGATGGTGGGGGAGTAAATCACGGTGACTCAGTCGGCAAAGCGGCATTAGGCCTTTACCCGTGCGCACCAGAGGGCCAGCCTTATTTCAGGTTCTGAAAACCTCCTTTTGGCCGCTGCGGGATTCGAACCTTGGTCTACGTCCAATTTTTCCTACCGCTCGACCAACTGAGCTACCCGTGCGGGTAAGGCTAAGTATTTTCTAAAACTTGTCTTCAGGCGCTGGTTTCAAAATATTAAGGGATGATTTCCTAATTACTAAAGTACACTGTATTTACGCTAATGATTTGTGACACTCATATCTTGCTGAGTGTTTATCCGTTTGGAGCGTATTATATCTCGTTGGAAAGATAGATCGGAACTCTAAAGCTATTATTCCAACTTCATTTACAATGCATTAATTAAAAGTTAAAGATGAACCATATATTCACAAATGTTTCTGATTTCACTCCGAGCTCGTGTAGAACTTGATGCGATCATATCTTGCTCTATTTTGTGCCGTTGAAAGCGTTTAATACCTCGTTGGAAATATCTTACCGAGTTCTAAAACTTTTCTTCAGGTGCTAGTTTCAAAATATCAAGGGATGATTGCCTAATTACTAAAATACACTGTATTTACGCAAAAAGTACTCTATTTTCGCTGAAACCGCTAAATCATAGAGATAAGGCTAAGTGTTTGTGACACTCATATCTTGCTGTGTGTTTATACGTTTGGAGCGTATTATATCTCGTTGGAAAGATAGATCGGAGCTCTAAAGCTATTGTTCCAACTTCATTTACAATGCATTAATTAAAAGTTACAGATGAAGCATATATTCACAAATGTTTCTGAGTTCACTCCGAACTCGTGTAGAACTTGATGCGATCATATCTTCCTCTATTTTGTGCCGTTGAAAGCGTTTAATGTCTCGTTGGAAACATCTTACCGAGTTCTAAAACTTGTCTTCAGGCGTTGGTTTCAAAATATCAATTGATGATTGCGTAATTACTAAAATACACTGTATTTACGCTAAATGTGCTCTATTTTCGCTGAAAACGCCAAATCATAGAGATAAGGCTAAGTATTTGTGACACTCATATCCTGCTGTGTGTTTATCCGTTTGGGGCGTATTATATCTCGTTGGAAAGATAGATCGGAGCTCTAAAGCTATTGTTCCAACTTCATTTACAATGCATTAATTAAAAGTTACAAATTAACCATATATAAACAAATGTTTCTGATTTCACTCCGAACTCGTGTAGAATTTGATGCGATCACATCTTGCTCTTTGTTGTGCCATTGAAAGCGTTTAATATCTCGTTTGAAAGATCATACCGAGTTCTAAAACTTGTATTCAGGCGCTGGTTTCAAAAAATCAAGGTATTATTGCGTAATTACTAAAATATACTGTATTTACGCTAAACGTGCTCTATTTTAGCTGAAAACGCTAAATCATAGAGATAAGGCTAAGTATTTGTGACACTCATATCTTTCTGTGTGTTTATCCGTTTGGAGCGTATTATATCTCGTTGGAAAGATAGATCGGAGATCTAAAGACATTATTCCAACTTCATTTACAATGCATTAATTAAAAGTTACAGATAAACCATATATTCACAAATGTTTCTGATTTCACTCCGAAATCGTGTAGAATTTGATGCGATAATATCTTGCTCTATTTTGTGCCGCTGAAAGCGTTTAATATCTCGTTGGAAAGATCTTACCAAGTTCTAAAACTTGTCTTCAGGCTCCGGTTTCAGAATATCAAGGGATGATTGCCTAATTACTAAAATACACTGTATTTACGCTAAAAGTGGTCTATTTTAGCTGAAAACGCTAAATCATAGAGATAAGGCTAAGTATTTGTGACACTCATATCCTGCTGTGTGTGTATCCGTTTGGGGCGTATTATATCTCGTTGGAAAGATAGATCGGAGCTCTAAAGCTATTGTTCCAACTTCATTTACAATGCATTAATTAAAAGTTATAAATTAACCATATATAAACAAATGTTTCTGATTTCACTCCGAACTCGTGTAGAATTTGATGCGATCATATCTTGCTATATCTTGTGTCGTTGAAATTGTTTAATATCTCGTTTGAAAGATCTTACCGAGATCTAAAACTTGTTTTCAGGCGCTGGTTTCAGAATATCAAGGGATGATTGCCTAATTACTAAAATACACTGTATTTACGCTAAAAGTCCTCTATTTTCGCTGAAAACGCTAAATCATAGAGATAAGGCTAAGTATTTGTGACACTCATATCTTGCTGTGTGTTTATCCGTTTGGAGCGTATTATATCTCGTTGAAAAGATAGATCGGAGATCTAAAGCTATTGTTCCAACTTCATTTACAATGCATTAATTAAAAGTTACAGATTAACCATATATTCACAAATGTTTCTGATTTCACTCCGAACTCGTGTAGATTTGATGCGATCATATCTTGCTCTATTTTGTGCCATTGAAAGCGTTTAATATCTCGTTGGAAAGATCTTACCATTTTCTAAAACTTGTCTTCAGGCGCTGGTTTCAAAATATGAAGGGATGATTGCCCAATTACTAAAATACACTGTATTTACGCTAAAAGTGCTCTATTTTCTCTGAAAACGCTAAATCATAGAGATAAGGCTAAGTATTTGTGACACTCATATCTTGCTGTGTGTTTATCCGTTTGGATCGTATTATATCTCGTTGGAAAGATAGATCTGAACTCTAAAGCTATTGGTTAAACTTCATTTACAATGCATTAATTAAAAGTTACATATTAACCATATATTCACAAATGTTTCTGATTTCACTCCGAGCTCGTGTAGAATTTGATGTGATCATATCTTGCTCTATTTTGTGCCGTTGAAAACATCTAATATTTCGATGGAAAGATCTTACCGAGTTCTAAAACTTATCTTCAGGCGCTGGTTTTAAAATATCAAGGGATGATTGCCTAATTACTAAAATACACTGTATTTACGCTAAACGTGATCTATTTTCGCTGAAAACGCTAAATCATAGAGATAAAGCTAAGTACTTGTGACACTCATATCTTGCTGTGTGTTTATCCGTTTGGAGAGTATTCTATCTCGTTGGAAAGATAGATCGGAGCTCTAAAGCTATTGTTCCAACTTCATTTACAATGCATTAATTAAAAGTTACAGATTAACCATATATTCACAAATGTTTCTGATTTCACTCCGAACTCGTGTAGAATTTGATGCGATCATATCTTGCTCTATCTTGTGTCGTTGAAATTGTTTAATATCTCGTTGGAAAGATCTTACCGAGATCTAAAACTTGTCTTCAGGAGCTGGTTTCAGAATATCAAGGGATGATTGCCTAATTACTAAAATGCACTGTATTTACGCTAAAAGTGCTCTATTTTCGCTGAAAACGCTAAATCATAGTGATAAAGCTAAGTACTTGTGACACTCATATCTTGCTGTGTGTTTATCCGTTTGGAGAGTATTCTATCTCGTTGGAAAGATAGATCGGAGCTCTAAAGCTATTGTTCCAACTGAATTTACAATGCATTAATTAAAAGTTACAGATTAACCATATATTCCCAAATGTTTCAGATTTCACTCCGAACTCGTGTAGAATATGATGCGATCACATCTTGCTCTTTGTTGTGCCATTGAAAGCGTTTAATATCTCGTTTGAAAGATCATACCGAGTTCTAAAACTTGTCTTCAGGCGCTGGTTTCAAAAAATCAAGGGATGATTGCCTAATTACTAAAATACACTGTATTTACGTTAAAAGTGCTCTATTTTAGCTGAAAACGCCAAATCATAGAGATAAGGCTATGTACTTGTGACACTCATATCCTACTGTGTGTTTATCCATTTGGGGCGTATTATATCTCGTTGGAAATTTAGATCGGAGCTCTAAAGCTATTGTTCCAACTTCATTTACAATGCATTAATTAAAAGTTACAAATTAACCATATATAAACAAATGTTTCTGATTTCACTCCGAACTCGTGTAGAATTTGATGCGATCATATCTTGCTCTATTTTGTGTCGTTGAAAGCGTTTAATATCTAGTTGGAAAGATATTACCGAGTTCTAAAACTTGTCTTCAGGGGCTGGTTTCAGAATATCAAGGGATGATTGAATAATTACTAAAATACACTGTATTTACGCTAAAAGTGCTCTATTTTCGTTGAAATTGCTAAATAATTGAGATAAGGCTAGGTATTTGTGACACTCATATCTTGCTGGGTGTTTATCCATTTGGAGGGTATTATATCTCGTTTAAAAGATAGATCGGAGCTCTAAAGCTATTGTTCCAACTTCATTTACAATGCATTAATTAAAAGTTAAAGATTAACCATATATTCACAAATGTTTCTGATTTCACTCCGAACTCGTGTAGATTTGATGCGATCATATCTTGCTCTATTTTGTGCCACTGAAAGCGTTTAATATCTCGTTGGAAAGATCTTACCATTTTCTAAAACATGTCTTTAGGCGCTGGTTTCAAAATATCAAGGGAGGATTGCCCAATTACTTAAATACACTGTATTTACGCTAAAAGTGCTCTATTTTCTCTGAAAACGCTAAATCATAGAGATAAGGCTAAGTATTTGTGACACTCATATCTTGCTGTGTGTTTATCCGTTTGGAGCGTATTATATCTCGTTGGAAAGATAGATCTGAGCTCTAAAGCTATTGTTCAAACTTCATTTACAATGCATTAATTAAAAGTTACAGATTAACCATATATTCACAAATGTTCCTGATTTCACTCCGAGCTCGTGTAGAATTTGATGGGATCATATCTTGCTCTATTTTGTGCCGTTGAAAACGTCTAATATTTCGTTGGAAAGATCTTACCTAGTTCTAAAACTTGTCTTCAGGCGCTGGTTTTAAAATATCAAGGGATGATTGCCTAATTACTAAAATACACTGTATTTACGCTAAAAGTGCTCTGTTTTCTCTGAAAACGCTAAATCATAGAGATAAGGCTAAGTATTTGTGACACTCATATCTTGCTGTGTGTTTATCCGTTTCGAGCGTATTATATCTCGTTGGAAAGATAGATCGGAGCTCTAAAGCTATTGTTCCAACTTAATTTACAATGCATTAATTAAAAGTTACAGATTAACTATATACTGACAAATGTTTCTGATTTCACTCCGAACTGGTGTAGTCGTGTAGAATTTGATGCGATCATATCTTGCTCTATTTTGAGCCGTTGAAAGCGTTTAATATCTCGTTAGAATGATATTATCGAGTTCTAAAACTTGTCTTCAGGCTCCGGTTTCAGAATATCAAGGGATGATTGCCTAATTACTAAAATACACTGTATTTACGCTAAAAGTGGTCTATTTTAGCTGAAAACGCTAAATCATAGAGATAAGGCTAAGTATTTGTGACACTCATATCCTGCTGTGTGTTTATCCGTTTGGGGCGTATTATATCTCGTTGGAAAGATAGATCGGAGCTCTAAAGCTATTGTTCCAACTTCATTTACAATGCATTAATTAAAAGTTATAAATTAACCATATATAAACAAATGTTTCTGATTTCACTCCGAACTCGTGTAGAATTTGATGCGATCATATCTTGCTATATCTTGTGTCGTTGAAATTGTTTAATATCTCGTTGGAAAGATCTTACCGAGATCTAAAACTTGTTTTCAGGCGCTGGTTTCAGAATATCAAGGGATGATTGCCTAATTACTAAAATACACTGTATTTACTCTAAAAGTCCTCTATTTTCGCTGAAAACGCTAAATCATAGAGATAAGGCTAAGTATTTGTGACACTCATATCTTGCTGTGTGTTTATCCGTTTGGAGCGTATTATATCTCGTTGAAAAGATAGATCGGAGATCTAAAGCTATTGTTCCAACTTCATTTACAATGCATTAATTAAAAGTTACAGATTAACCATATATTCACAAATGTTTCTGATTTCACTCCGAACTCGTGTAGAATTTGATGCGATCATATCTTGCTCTATTTTGTGCCGTTGAAAGCGTTTAATATCTCGTTGGAAAGATCTTACCGAGTTCTAAAAGTTGTCTTCAGGAGCTGGTTTCAAAATATCAAGGGAGGATTGCCCAATTACTAAAATACACTGTATTTACGCTAAAAGTGCTCTATTTTCTCTGAAAACGCTAAATCATAGAGATAAGGCTAAGTATTTGTGACACTCATATCTTGCTGTGTGTTTATCCGTTTGGAGCGTATTATATCTCGTTGGAAAGATAGATCTGAGCTCTAAAGCTATTGTTCTAACTTCATTTACAATGCATTAATTAAAAGTTACAGATTAACCATATATTCACAAATGTTCCTGATTTCACTCCGAGCTCGTGTAGAATTTGATGGGATCATATCTTGCTCTATTTTGTGCCGTTGAAAACGTCTAATATTTCGTTGGAAAGATCTTACCTAGTTCTAAAACTTGTCTTCAGGCGCTGGTTTTAAAATATCAAGGGATGATTGCCTAATTACTAAAATACACTGTATTTACGCTAAAAGTGCTCTGTTTTCTCTGAAAACGCTAAATCATAGAGATAAGGCTAAGTATTTGTGACACTCATATCTTGCTGTGTGTTTATCCGTTTCGAGCGTATTATATCTCGTTGGAAAGATAGATCGGAGCTCTAAAGCTATTGTTCCAACTTAATTTACAATGCATTAATTAAAAGTTACAGATTAACTATATACCGACAAATGTTTCTGATTTCACTCCGAACTGGTGTAGTCGTGTAGAATTTGATGCGATCATATCTTGCTCTATTTTGAGCCGTTGAAAGCGTTTAATATCTCGTTAGAATGATATTATCGAGTTCTAAAACATATCTTCAGGAGCTGGTTTCAAAATATCAAGGGATGATTGCCTAATTACTAAAATACACAGTAGTTACGCTAAAAGTGCTCTATTTTCGTTGAAAACGCTAAATCATAGAGATAAGGCTAAGTATTTGTGACACTCATATCTTGCTGTGTATTTATCCGTTTGGAGCGTATTATATCTCGTTGGAAAGATAGATCGGTGATCGAAAGCTATTGTTCCAACTTCATTTACAATGCATTAATGAAAAGTTAAAGATTAACCATATATTCCCAAATGTTTCTGATTTCACTCCGAACTCGTGTAGAATGTGATGCGATCATATCATGCTCTATTTTGTGCCGTTGAAAGCGTTTAATATCTCGTTGGAAAGATCTTACCGAGTTCTAAAACTTGTCTTCAGGCTCTGGTTTCAGAATATCAAGGGATGATTGCCTAATACTAAAATACACTGTATTTACGCTAAAGGTGCTCTATTTTCGCTGAAAACACTAAATCATAGAGATAAGGCTAAGTATTTGTGACACTCATATCTTGCTGTGTGTTTATCCATTTGGAGCGTATTATATCTCGTTGGAAAGATAGATCGGGGCTCTTAAGCTATTGTTCCAACTTCATTCACAATTCATTAATTAAAAGTTACAGATTAACCATATATTCACAAATGTTTCTGATTTCACTCCGAACTCGTGTAGAATTTGATGGGATCATATCTTGCTCTATTTTGTGTCGTTGAAAGCGTTTAATATCTCGTTGGAAAGATCTTACCGAGTTCTAAAACTTCTCTTCAGGCGCTGGTTTCAAAATATCAAGGAATGATTGCCTAATTACTAAAATACCCTATATTTACCCTATAAGTGCTCTATTTTCGCTGAAAACGCCTAATCGTAGAGATAAGGTTAAGTATTTGTGACACTCATATCGGAGCTCTAAAGCTATTAATCAACCTTCATTTACAATGCATTAATTAAAAGTTACAGATTAACCATATATTCACAAATGTTTCTGATTTCACTCCGAACTCGTGTAGAATTTGATGCGATCATATCTTGCTCTATTTTGTGTCGTTGAAAGCATTTAATATCTCGTTGGAAAGATCTTACCGAGTTCTAAAACTTTTCTTCAGGCGCTGGTTTCAAATTATCAAGGGATGATTGCCTAATTACTAAAGTACACTGTATTTTCGCTAAAAGTGCTCTATTTTCGCTGAAAACGCTAAATCATAGAGATAAGGCTAAGTATTTGTGACACTCATATCTTCCTGTGTGTTTATCCGTTTGGAGCGTATTATATCTCGTTGGAAAGATAGATCGGAGTTTAGTGGCGTTGAAAGCGTTTAATATCTCGTTGGAAAGATCTTACCGAGTTCTAAAACTTGTCTTCAGGCGCTGGTTTGAAAATATCAAGGGATGATTGCCTAATTACTAAAATACACTGTATTTAGGCTAAAATTTCCTGTAAACCTTAAGTTGGATCTAGTTTTAGTTTTTAATATTCTCTTTTACTCTCCGTATCTTTCATTTTATATCTCTTTTTGAACTGAACCTTTTATTTTTATGAATAAAATCGTTCTTTAAAAAAAATTCAAAAAAAAAACACTGTATTTACGCTAAAAGTGCTCTATTTTCGCTGAAAACACTAAATCATAGAGATAAGGCTAAGTATTTTTTAAACTCATATCTTGCCGAGTGTTTATCCGTTTAGAGCGTATTATATCTCGTTGGAAAGATAGATCGGATCTCTAAATCTACTTTTCGGACTTCATTTACAATGCATTAATTAAAACTTACAGATTAACCATATGTTCACAAATGTTTCTTATTTAACTCCGAACTCGTGTAGAATTTTATGCGATCATATCTTGGTCTATTTTGTGCTGTTGAAAGCGTTTAATATCTCGTTGGAAAGATCTTACCAAGTTCTAAAACTTGTCTTCAGGTGAGGGTTTTAAAGTATCAAGGGATAATTGCCTAATTACTAAAATACACTGTATTTACGCTAAAAGTGCTCTATTTTCGCTGAAAACGCTAAATCATAGAGATAAGGCTCAGTATTTGTGACACTCATATCTTGCTGTGTGTTTAACCATTCGGAGCGTATTATATCTCGTTGGAAACATAGATCGGAGATCTAAAGCTATTGTTCCAACTTCATTTACAATGCATTAATTAAATGTTACAGATTAGCCATATATTCACAAATGTTTCTGATTTCACTCCGAACTCGTGTAGAATTTGATGCAATCATATCTTGCTCTATTTCGTGCCGTTGAAAGAGTTTAATATCTCGATGGAAAGATCATACCAAGTTCTAAAACTTGTCTTCAGGCGCTGGTTTGAAAATAGCAAGGGATGATTGCCTAATTACTAAAATACACTGTATTTACGCTAAAAGTGCTCTATTTTCGCTGAAAACGTTAAATCATAGAGATAAGACTAAGTATCTGTGTGTTTTCCAACGAGATATAATACGCCCCAAACGGATAAACACACAGCAGGATATGAGTGTCACAAATACTTAGCCTTATCTCTATGATTTAGCGTTTTCAGCTAAAATAGAGCACTTTTAGCGTAAATACAGTGTATTTTAGTAATTACGCAATAATCCCTTGATTGTTTGAAACCAGCGCCTGAATACAAGTTTTAGAACTCGGTATGATCTTTCAAACGAGATATTAAACGCTTTCAATGGCACAACAAAGAGCAAGATGTGATCGCATCAAATTCTACACGAGTTCGGAGTGAAATCAGAAACATTTGTGAATATATGGTTAATCTGTAAGTTTTAATTAATGCATTGTAAATGAAGTTGGAACAATAGCTTTAGAGCTCCGATCTATCTTTCCAACGAGAAATAATACGCTCCAAACGGATAAACACACAGCAAGACGTTTTCAACGGCACAAAATAGAGCAAGATATGATCACATCAAATTCTACACGAGCTCGGAGTGAAATCAGAAACATTTGTGAATATATGGTTAATATGTAACTTTTAATTAATGCATTGTAAATGAAGTTTGAACAAAAGCTTTAGAGCTCAGATCTATCTTTCCAACGAGATATAATACGATCCAAACGGATAAACACACAGCAAGATATGAGTGTCACAAATACTTAGCCTTATCTCCATGATTTAGCGTTTTTAGAGAAAATAGAGCACTTTTAGCGTAAATACAGTGTATTTTAGTAATTGGGCAATCATCCCTTGATATTTTGAAACCAGCGCATGAAGACAAGTTTTAGAAAATGGTAAGATCTTTCCAACGAGATATTAAACGCTTTCAACGGCGAAAAATAAAGCAAGATATGATCGCATCAAATTCTACACGAGTTCGGAGTGAAATCAGAAACATTTGTGAATATATGGTTAATCTGTAACTTTTAATTAATGCATTGTAAATGAAGTTGGAACAATAGCTTTAGAGCTCCGATCTATCTTTCCAACGAGATATAATACGCTCCCAACGGGTAAATACACAGCAAGATATGAGTGTCACAAATCCTTAGTCGTATCTCTATGATTCAGCGTTTTCAGCGAAAATAGAGCACTTTTAGCGTAAATACAGTGTATTTTAGTATTTAGGCAATCATCCCTTGATATTTTGAAACCAGCGCCTGAAGACATGTTTTAGAAATCGGTAAGAGCTTTCAAACGAGATAATAAACGATTTCAACGGCACAAAATAGAGCAAGATATGATCGCATCAAATTCTACACGAGTTCGGAGTGAAATCAGAAACATTTGTGAATATATGGTTAATCTGTAACTTTTAATTAATCCATTGTAAAAGAAGTTGTAAAATATCTTTAGAGCTCCGATCTATCTTTACAACGAGATATAATACGCTCCAAACGGATAAACACACAGCAAGATATGAGTGTCACAAATACTTAGGCTTATCTCTATGATTTAGCGTTTTCAGCGAAAATAGAGCACCTTTAGCGTAAGTACAGTGTATTTTAGTAATTAGGCAATCATCCCTTGATATTTTGAAACCAGCGCCTGAAGACATGTTTTAGAACTCGGTAAGATCTTTCCAACGAGATATTAAACGCTTTCAACGGCACAAAATAGAGCAAGATATTATCGCATCAAATTCTACACCAGTTCGGAGTGAAATCAGAAACATTTGTCAATATATGGTTAATCTGTAACTTTTAATTAATGCATTGTAAATTAAGTTGGAACAATAGCTTTAGAGCTCCGATATATCCTTCCAACGAGATATAATACGCTCCAAACGGACAAACACACAGCTAGATATGAGTGTCACAAATACTTAGGCTTATCTCTATGATTTAGCGTTTTCAGCGAAAATAGAGCACTTTTAGCGTAAATACAGTGTATTTTAGTAATTAGGTAATCATCCCTTGATATTTTGAAACCGGAGCCTGAAGACAAGTTTTAGAACTCGGTAAGATCTTTCCAACGAGATATTAAACGCTTTCAATGGCACAAAATAGAGCATGATATGATCGCATCAAATTCTACACGAGTTCGGAGTGAAATCAGAAACATTTGTGAATATATGGTTAATCTGTAACTTTTAATTAATGCATTGTAAATGAAGTTGGAACAATTGCTTTAGATCTCCCATCTATCTTTCCATCGAGATATAATACGCTCCAAACGGATAAACACACAGCAAGATATGAGTGTCACAAATACTTAGTCCTCTCTCTATGATTTAGCGTTTTCAGCGAACATAGAGCACTTTTAGCGTAAATACAGTGTATTTTAGTAATTAGGCAATCATCCCTTGCTATTTTGAAACAAGCGCCTGAAGACAAGTTTTAGAACTTGGTAAGATCTTTCCATCGAGATATTAAACGCTTTCAACGGCACAAAATAGAGCAAGATATGATCGCATCAAATTCTACACGAGTTCGGAGTGAAATCAGAAACATTTGTGAATATATGGTTAATCTGTAACTTTTAATTAATGCATTGTAAATGAAGTTGGAACAATAGCTTTAGCTCTCCGATCTATCTTTCCAACGAGATATAATAAGTTCCAAACGGATAAACACACAGCAAGATACGAGTGTCACAAATACTTAGCCTTATCTCTATGATTTAGCGTTTTCAGCGAAAATAGAGCACTTTTAGCGTAAATACAGTGTATTTCAGTAATTAGGCAATCATCCCTTGATACATTGAAACCCGCGCCTGAAGACAAGATTTAGAACTCGGTATGATCCTTCCAACGAGATATTAAACGCTTTCAACGGCACAAAATAGAGCAAGATATGATCGCATCAAATTCTACACCAGTTCGGAGTGAAATCAGAAACATTTGTCAATATATGGTTAATCTGTAACTTTTAATTAATGCATTGTAAATTAAGTTGGAACAATAGCTTTAGAGCTCCGATATATCCTTCCAACGAGATATAATACGCTCCAAACGGACAAACACACAGCTAGATATGAGTATCACAAATACTTAGGCTTATCTCTATGATTTAGCGTTTTCAGCGAAAATAGAGCACTTTTAGCGTAAATACAGTGTATTTTAGTAATTAGGTAATCATCCCTTGATATTTTGAAACCGGAGCCTGAAGACAAGTTTTAGAACTCGGTAAGATCTTTCCAACGAGATATTAAACGCTTTCAATGGCACAAAATAGAGCATGATATGATCGCATCAAATTCTACACGAGTTCGGAGTGAAATCAGAAACATTTGTGAATATATGGTTAATCTGTAACTTTTAATTAATGCATTGTAAATGAAGTTGGAACAATTGCTTTAGATCTCCCATCTATCTTTCCATCGAGATATAATACGCTCCAAACGGATAAACACACAGCAAGATATGAGTGTCACAAATACTTAGTCCTCTCTCTATGATTTAGCGTTTTCAGCGAACATAGAGCACTTTTAGCGTAAATACAGTGTATTTTAGTAATTAGGCAATCATCCCTTGCTATTTTGAAACAAGCGCCTGAAGACAAGTTTTAGAACTGGGTAAGATCTTTCCATCGAGATATTAAACGCTTTCAACGGCACAAAATAGAGCAAGATATGATCGCATCAAATTCTACACGAGTTCGGAGTGAAATCAGAAACATTTGTGAATATATGGTTAATCTGTAACTTTTAATTAATGCATTGTAAATGAAGTTGGAACAATAGCTTTAGCTCTCCGATCTATCTTTCCAACGAGATATAATAAGTTCCAAACGGATAAACACACAGCAAGATACGAGTGTCACAAATACTTAGCCTTATCTCTATGATTTAGCGTTTTCAGCGAAAATAGAGCACTTTTAGCGTAAATACAGTGTATTTCAGTAATTAGGCAATCATCCCTTGATACATTGAAACCCGCGCCTGCAGACAAGATTTAGAACTCGGTATGATCCTTCCAACGAGATATTAAACGCTTTCAACGGCACAAAATAGAGCAAGATATGATCGCATCAAATTCTACACGAGTTCGGAGTGAAATCAGAAACATTTGTGAATATATGGTTAATCTGTAACTTTTAATTAATGCATTGTAAATGAAGTTGGAACAATAGCTTTAGAACTCCGATCTATCTTTCCAACGAGATATAATACGCTCCAAACGGATAAAAACACAGCAAGATATGAGTGTCACAAATACTTAGCCTTATCTCTATGATTTAGCGTTTTCAGCGAAAATAGAGCACTGTTAGCGTAAATAAAGTTTATTTTAGTAATTAGGCAATCATCCCTTGATATTTTGAAACCAGCGCCCAAAGACATGTTTTAGAACTCGGTAAGATCTTTCCAATGAGATATTAAATGCTTTCAATGGCACAAAATAGAGCAATATATGATCGCATCAAATTCTACACGAGTTCGGAGTGAAATCAAAAACACTTGTGAATATATGGTCAATCTGTAACTTTTAATTAATTCATTGTAAATGAAGTTTGAACAATAGCTTTAGAACTCCGATCTATCTTTCCAACGAGATATAATACGCTCCAAACGGTTAAACACACAGCAAGATATGAGTGTCACAAATACTTAGCCTTATCTCTATGATTTAGCGTTTTCAGCGAAAATAGAGCACTGTTAGCGTAAATAAAGTTTATTTTAGTAATTAGGCAATCATCCCTTGATATTTTGAAACCAGCGCCAAAAGACATGTTTTAGAACTCGGTAAAATCTTTCCAATGAGATATTAAATGCTTTCAAAGGCACAAAATAGAGCAAGATATGATCGCATCAAATTCTACACGATTTCGGAGTGAAATCAGAAACATTTGTGAATATCTGGTCAATCTGTAACTTTTAATTAATTCATTGTAAATGAAGTTAGAACAATAGCTTTAGAACTCCGATCTATCTTTCCAACGAGATATAATACGCTCCAAACGGATAAACACACAGCAAGATATGAGTGTCACAAATACATAGCCTTATCTCTATGATTTAGCGTTTTCAGCGAAAATAGAGCACTTTTAGCGTAAATACAGTGTATTTTAGTAACTAGGCAATCATCCCTTGATATTCTGAGACCAGAGCCTGAATACAAGTTTTAGAACTCGGTAAGATCTTTCGAACGAGATATTAAACGCTTTCAACGGTACAAAATAGAGCATGATATGATCGCATCACATTCGACACGAGTTCGGAAAGAAATCAGAAACATTTGTGAATATATGGTTAATCTGTAACTTTTAAATAATGCATTGTAAATGAAGCTGGAACAATATCTTTAGATCTCAGATCTATCTTTCCAACGAGATATAATACGCTCCAAACGGATAAACACACAGCAAGATATGAGTGTAACAAATACTTAGCCTTATCTCTATGATTTAACGTTTTCAGCGAAAATAGAGCACTTTTAGGGAAAATACAGTTTACTTTAGTAATTAGGCAATCATCCCTTGATATTTTGAAATCAGCGCCTGAAGACAAGTTTAGAACTCGGTAAGATCTTTCCAACGCGATATTAAATGCTTTCAACGGCACAAAATAGAGCAATATATGATCGCATCAAATTCTACACGAGTTCGGAGTGAAATCAGAAACATTTGTGAATATATGGTGAATCTGTAACTTTTAATTAATGAATTGTGAATGAAGTTGGAACAATAGCTTCAGAGCCCAGATCTATCTTTCCAACGAGATATAATACGCTCCAAATGGATAAACACACAGCAAGATATGAGTGTCACAAATAGTTAGCCTTATCTCTATGATTTACCGTTTTTAGCGAAAATAGAGCACTTTTAGCGTAAATACAGTGTATTTTAGTAACTAGGCAATCATCCCTTGATATTCTGAAACCAGAGCCTGAAGACAAGTTTTAGATCTCGGTAAGATCTTTCCAACGAGATAATATACGCTTTCAACGGCACAAAATAGAGCATGATATGATCGCATCACATTCTACACGAGTTCGGAGTGAAATCAGAAACATTTGAGAATACATGGTTAATCTGTAACTTTTAATTAATGAATTGTAAATGAAGTTGGAACAATATCTTTAGATCTCCGATCTATCTTTCCAACGAGATATAATACGCTCCAAACGGATAAACACACAGCAAGATATGAGTGTCACAAATACATAGTCTTATCTCTATGATTTAGCGTTTTCAGCGAAAATAGAGCACTTTTAGCGTAAATACAGTGTATTTTAGTAATTAGGAAATCATCCCTTGCTATTTTGAAACCAGCGCCTGAAGACAAGTTTTAGAATTTGGTAAGATCTTTCCAACGAGATATTAAACGCTTTCAATGGCACAAAATAGAGCAATATATGATCGCATCAAATTCTACACGAGTTCAAAGTGAAATCAGAAACATTTGTTTATATATGGCTAATCTGTAACTTTTAATTAATGCATTGTAAATGAAGTTGGAACAATAGCTTTAGAGCTCAGATCTATCTTTCCAACGAGATATAATACGCCCCAAACGGATAAACACACAACAGGATATGAGTGTCACAAATACTTAGCCTTATCTCTATGATTTAGCGTTTTCAGCTAAAATAGAGCACTTTTAGCGTAAATACAGTGTATTTCAGTAATTAGGCAATAATCACTTGATTTTTTGAAACCAGCGCCTGAAGACAAGTTTTAGAACTAGGTGAGATCTTTCAAACGAGATATTAAACGCTTTCAACGGCACAACAAAGAGCAAGATATGATCGCATCAAATTTTACACGAGTTCGGTGTGAAATCAGAAACATTTGTGAATATATGGTTAATATGTAACTTTTACCTAATGCATTGTAAATGAAGTTTGAACAATAGTTTTAGAGCTCCGATCTATCTTTCCAACGAGATATAATACGCTCCATACGGAAAAACACACAGAAAGATATGAGTGTCACAAATACTTAGACTTATCTCTATGATTTAGCGTTTTCAGCGAAAATAGAGCACTTTTAGCGTAAATACAGTGTATTTTAGTAATTAGGCAATAATCACTTGATTTTTTGAAACCAGCGCCTGAAGACAAGTTTTAGAACTAGGTAAGATCTTTCAAACGAGATATTAAACGCTTTCAACGGCACAACAAAGAGCAAGATATGATCGCATCAAATTCTACACGAGTTTGGAGTGAAATCAGAAACATTTGTGAATATATGGTTAATCCGTAACTTTTAATTAATGCATTGTAAATGAAGTTGGAACAATAGCTTTAGAGCTCCGATCTATCTTTCTAACGACATATAATACACTTCAAACTGATAAACACTCAGCAAGATATGAGTGTCACAAATACTTAACCTTATCTCTATGATTTAGCGTTTTCAGCTAAAATAGAGCACTTTTAGCGTAAGTACAGTGTATTTTAGTAATTAGGCAATGCTCCCTTGATATTTTGAAACCAGATCCTGAAGACAAGTTTTAGAACTCGGTAAGAGCTTTCCAACGAGATATTAAACGCTTGAAACGGCACAAAATAGAGAACGATATGATCGCATCAAATTCTACACGAGTTCGGAGTGAAATCAGAAACATTTGTGAATATATGGTTAATCTGTAACTTTTAATTAATGAATTGTAAATGAATTTGGCACAATAGCTTTAGAGCTCCGATCTATCTTTCCAACGAGATATAATACGCTCCAAACGGATAAACACACAGCAAGATATGAGTGTCACAAATACTTAGCCTTATCTCTATGATTTACCGTTTTTAGCGAAAATAGAGCACTTTTAGCGTAAATACAGTGTATTTTAGTAACTAGACAATCATCCCTTGATATTCTGAAACCAGAACCTGAAGAAAAGTTTTAGATCTCGGTAAGATCTTTCCAACGAGATAATATACGCTTTCAACGGCACAAAATAGAGCATGATATGATCGCATCACATTCTACACGAGTTCGGAGTGAAATCAGAAACATTTGAGAATACATGGTTAATCTGTAACTTTTAATTAATGAATTGTAAATGAAGTTGGAACAATATCTTTAGATCTCCGATCTATCTTTCCAACGAGATATAATACGCTCCAAACGGATAAACACACAGCAAGATATGAGTGTCACAAATACATAGTCTTATCTCTATTATTTAGCGTTTTCAGCGAAAATAGAGCACTTTTAGCGAAAATACAGTGTATTTTAGTAATTAGGAAATCATCCCTTGCTATTTTGAAACCAGCGCCTGAAGACAAGTTTTAGAATTTGGTAAGATCTTTCCAACGAGATATTAAACGCTTTCAATGGCACAAAATAGAGCAATATATGATCGCATCAAATTCTACACGAGTTCAAAGTGAAATCAGAAACATTTGTTTATATATGGTTAATCTGTAACTTTTAATTAATGCATTGTAAATGAAGTTGGAACAATAGCTTTAGAGCTCAGATCTATCTTTCCAACGAGATATAATACGCCCCAAACGGATAAACACACAGCAGGATATGAGTGTCACAAATACTTAGCCTTATCTCTATGATTTAGCGTTTTCAGCTAAAATAGAGCACTTTTAGCGTAAATACAGTGTATTTCAGTAATTAGGCAATAATCACTTGATTTTTTGAAACCAGCGCCTGAAGACAAGTTTTAGAACTAGGTGAGATCTTTCAAACGAGATATTAAACGCTTTCAATGGCACAAAATAGAGCAATATATGATCGCATCAAATTCTACACGAGTTCAAAGTGAAATCAGAAACATTTGTTTATATATGGTTAATCTGTAACTTTTAATTAATGCATTGTAAATGAAGTTGGAACAATAGCTTTAGAGCTCAGATCTATCTTTCCAACGAGATATAATACGCCCCAAACGGATAAACACACAGCAGGATATGAGTGTCACAAATACTTAGCCTTATCTCTATGATTTACCGTTTTTAGCGAAAATAGAGCACTTTTAGCGTAAATACAGTGTATTTTAGTAACTAGGCAATCATCCCTTGATATTCTGAAACCAGAGCATGAAGACAAGTTTTAGATCTCGGTAAGATCTTTCCAACGAGATAATATAGGCTTTCAACGGCACAAAATAGAGCATGATATGATCGCATCACATTCTACACGAGTTCGGAGTGAAATCAGAAACATTTGAGAATACATGGTTAATCTGTAACTTTTAATTAATGAATTGTAAATGAAGTTGGAACAATATCTTTAGATCTCCGATCTATCTTTCCAACGAGATATAATACGCTCCAAACGGATAAACACACAGCAAGATATGAGTGTCACAAATACATAGTCTTATCTCTATGATTTAGCGTTTTCAGCGAAAATAGAGCACTTTTAGCGTAAATACAGTGTATTTTAGTAATTAGGAAATCATCCCTTGCTATTTTGAAACCAGCGCCTGAAGACAAGTTTTAGAATTTGGTAAGATCTTTCCAACGAGATATTAAACGCTTTCGATGGCACAAAATAGAGCAATATATGATCGCATCAAATTCTACACGAGTTCAAAGTGAAATCAGAAACATTTGTTTATATATGGTTAATCTGTAACTTTTAATTAATGCATTGTAAATGAAGTTGGAACAATAGCTTTAGAGCTCAGATCTATCTTTCCAACGAGATATAATACGCCCCAAACGGATAAACACACAGCAGGATATGAGTGTCACAAATACTTAGCCTTATCTCTATGATTTAGCGTTTTCAGCTAAAATAGAGCACTTTTAGCGTAAATACAGTGTATTTCAGTAATTAGGCAATAATCACTTGATTTTTTGAAACCAGCGCCTGAAGACAAGTTTTAGAACTAGGTGAGATCTTTCAAACGAGATATTAAACGCTTTCAACGGCACAACAAAGAGCAAGATATGATCGCATCAAATTTTACACGAGTTCGGTGTGAAATCAGAAACATTTGTGAATATATGGTTAATATGAAACTTTTACCTAATGCATTGTAAATGAAGTTTGAACAATAGTTTTAGAGCTCCGATCTATCTTTCCAACGAGATATAATACGCTCCATACGGAAAAACACACAGAAAGATATGAGTGTCACAAATACTTAGACTTATCTCTATGATTTAGCGTTTTCAGCGAAAATAGAGCACTTTTAGCGTAAATACAGTGTATTTTAGTAATTAGGCAATAATCACTTGATTTTTTGAAACCAGCGCCTGAAGACAAGTTTTAGAACTAGGTAAGATCTTTCAAACGAGATATTAAACGCTTTCAACGGCACAACAAAGAGCAAGATATGATCGCATCAAATTCTACACGAGTTTGGAGTGAAATCAGAAACATTTGTGAATATATGGTTAATCCGTAACTTTTAATTAATGCATTGTAAATGAAGTTGGAACAATAGCTTTAGAGCTCCGATCTATCTTTCTAACGACATATAATACACTTCAAACTGATAAACACTCAGCAAGATATGAGTGTTACAAATACTTAACCTTATCTCTATGATTTAGCGTTTTCAGCGAAAATAGAGCACTTTTAGCGTAAGTACAGTGTATTTTAGTAATTAGGCAATGCTCCCTTGATATTTTGAAACCAGATCCTGAAGACAAGTTTTAGAACTCGGTAAGAGCTTTCCAACGAGATATTAAACGCTTGAAACGGCACAAAATAGAGAACGATATGATCGCATCAAATTCTACACGAGTTCGGAGTGAAATCAGAAACATTTGTGAATATATGGTTAATCTGTAACTTTTAATTAATGAATTGTAAATGAATTTGGCACAATAGCTTTAGAGCTCCGATCTATCTTTCCAACGAGATATAATACGCTCCAAACGGATAAACACACAGCAAGATATGAGTGTCACAAATACTTAGCCTTATCTCTACGATTTAGCGTTTTCAGCGAAAATAGATCACTTTTAGCGTAAATACAGTGTATTTTAGTAATTAGGCAATCATCCCTTGATATTTTAAAACCAGCGCCTGAAGACAAGTTTTAGAACTAGGTAAGATCTTTCCAACGACATATTAGACGTTTTCAACGGCACAAAATAGAGCAAGATATGATCACATCAAATTCTACACGAGCTCGGAGTGAAATCAGAAACATTTGTAAATATATGGTTAATCTGTAACTTTTAATTAATGCATTGTAAATGAAGTTTGAACAATAGCTTTAGAGCTCAGATCTATCTTTCCAACGAGATATAATACGCTCCAAACGGATAAACACACAGAAAGATAAGAGTGTCACAAATACTTAGCCTTATCTCTATGATTTAGCGTTTTCAGCGAAAATAGAGCACTTTTAGCGTAAATACAGTGTATTTTAGTAATTAGGAAATCATCCCTTGATATTCTCAAACCAGCCCCTGAAGACAAGTTTTAGATCTCGGTAAGATCTTTCCAACGAGATATTAAACAATTTCAAAGACACAAAATAGAGCAAGATATGATTGTATCAAATTCTACACGAGTTCGGAGTGAAATCAGAAACATTTGTTTATATATGGTTAATTTGTAACTTTTAATTAATGCATTGTAAATGAAGTTGAAACAATAGCTTTAGAGCTCCGATCTATCTTTCCAACGAGATATAATAGGCCCCAAACGGATAAACACACAGCAGGATATGAGTGTCACAAATACTTAGCCTTATCTCTATGATTTAGCGTTTTCAGCTAAAATAGAGCACTTTTAGCGTAAATACAGTGTATTTTAGTAATTAGGCAATAATCCCTTGATTTTTTGAAACCTGCGCCTGAAGACAAGTTTTAGAACTCGGTAAGATCTTTCAAACGAGATATTAAACGCTTTCAACGGCACAACAAATAGCAAGATATGATCGCATCAAATTCTACACGAGTTCGGAGTGAAATAAGAAAAACATTTGTAAATACATGGTTAATCTGTAACTTTTAATTAATGTAATGTAAATGAAGTTGGAACAATAGCTTTAGAGATCCGATCTATCTTTCCAACGAGATATAATACGCCCCAAACGGATAAACACACAGCAGGATATGAGTGTCACAAATACTTAGCCTTATCTCTATGATTTAGCGTTTTCAGCGAAAATAGAATACTTTTAGCGTAAATACAGTGTATTTTAGTAATTAGGCAATAATCCCTTGATATTTTGAAACCAGCGCCTGAAGACAAGTTTTAGAGTGAAATCAGAAACATTTGTGAATATATGGTTAATCTGTAACTTTGCATTAATGTATTGTAAATGAAGTTGCAACAATAGCTTTAGAGCTCCGATCCATCTTTCCAACGAGATATAATACGCTCCAAACGGATGAACACACAGAAAGATATGAGTGTCACAAATACATAGCCTTATCTCTATGATTTAGCGTTTTCAGCGAAAATAGAGCACTTTTAACGTAAATACAGTGTATTTTAGTAATTAGGCAATCATCCCTTGATAATCTGAAACCAGATCCTGAAGACAAGTTTTATAACTCGGTAAGATCTTTCCAACGAGATATTAAACGCTTTCGACGGCACAAAATAGAGCATGATATGATCGCATCACATTCTACACGAGTTCGGAGTGAAATCAGAAACATTTGTGAATATATGGTTAATCCGTAACTTTTAATTAATGCATTGTAAATGAAGTTGGAACAATAGCTTTAGAGCTCCGATCTATCTTTCTAACGACATATAATACACTTCAAACTGATAAACACTCAGCAAGATATGAGTGTTACAAATACTTAACCTTATCTCTATGATTTAGCGTTTTCAGCGAAAATAGAGCACTTTTAGCGTAAGTACAGTGTATTTTAGTAATTAGGCAATGCTCCCTTGATATTTTGAAACCAGATCCTGAAGACAAGTTTTAGAACTCGGTAAGAGCTTTCCAACGAGATATTAAACGCTTGAAACGGCACAAAATAGAGAACGATATGATCGCATCAAATTCTACACGAGTTCGGAGTGAAATCAGAAACATTTGTGAATATATGGTTAATCTGTAACTTTTAATTAATGAATTGTAAATGAATTTGGCACAATAGCTTTAGAGCTCCGATCTATCTTTCCAACGAGATATAATACGCTCCAAACGGATAAACACACAGCAAGATATGAGTGTCACAAATACTTAGCCTTATCTCTACGATTTAGCGTTTTCAGCGAAAATAGATCACTTTTAGCGTAAATACAGTGTATTTTAGTAATTAGGCAATCATCCCTTGATATTTTAAAACCAGCGCCTGAAGACAAGTTTTAGAACTAGGTAAGATCTTTCCAACGACATATTAGACGTTTTCAACGGCACAAAATAGAGCAAGATATGATCACATCAAATTCTACACGAGCTCGGAGTGAAATCAGAAACATTTGTAAATATATGGTTAATCTGTAACTTTTAATTAATGCATTGTAAATGAAATTTGAACAATAGCTTTAGAGCTCAGATCTATCTTTCCAACGAGATATAATACGCTCCAAACGGATAAACACACAGAAAGATAAGAGTGTCACAAATACTTAGCCTTATCTCTATGATTTAGCGTTTTCAGCGAAAATAGAGCACTTTTAGCGTAAATACAGTGTATTTTAGTAATTAGGAAATCATCCCTTGATATTCTCAAACCAGCCCCTGAAGACAAGTTTTAGATCTCGGTAAGATCTTTCCAACGAGATATTAAACAATTTCAAAGACACAAAATAGAGCAAGATATGATTGTATCAAATTCTACACGAGTTCGGAGTGAAATCAGAAACATTTGTTTATATATGGTTAATTTGTAACTTTTAATTAATGCATTGTAAATGAAGTTGAAACAATAGCTTTAGAGCTCCGATCTATCTTTCCAACGAGATATAATAGGCCCCAAACGGATAAACACACAGCAGGATATGAGTGTCACAAATACTTAGCCTTATCTCTATGATTTAGCGTTTTCAGCTAAAATAGAGCACTTTTAGCGTAAATACAGTGTATTTTAGTAATTAGGCAATAATCCCTTGATTTTTTGAAACCTGCGCCTGAAGACAAGTTTTAGAACTCGGTAAGATCTTTCAAACGAGATATTAAACGCTTTCAACGGCACAACAAATAGCAAGATATGATCGCATCAAATTCTACACGAGTTCGGAGTGAAATAAGAAAAACATTTGTAAATACATGGTTAATCTGTAACTTTTAATTAATGTAATGTAAATGAAGTTGGAACAATAGCTTTAGAGATCCGATCTATCTTTCCAACGAGATATAATACGCCCCAAACGGATAAACACACAGCAGGATATGAGTGTCACAAATACTTAGCCTTATCTCTATGATTTAGCGTTTTCAGCGAAAATAGAATACTTTTAGCGTAAATACAGTGTATTTTAGTAATTAGGCAATAATCCCTTGATATTTTGAAACCAGCGCCTGAAGACAAGTTTTAGAGTGAAATCAGAAACATTTGTGAATATATGGTTAATCTGTAACTTTGCATTAATGTATTGTAAATGAAGTTGCAACAATAGCTTTAGAGCTCCGATCCATCTTTCCAACGAGATATAATACGCTCCAAACGGATGAACACACAGAAAGATATGAGTGTCACAAATACATAGCCTTATCTCTATGATTTAGCGTTTTCAGCGAAAATAGAGCACTTTTAACGTAAATACAGTGTATTTTAGTAATTAGGCAATCATCCCTTGATAATCTGAAACCAGATCCTGAAGACAAGTTTTATAACTCGGTAAGATCTTTCCAACGAGATATTAAACGCTTTCGACGGCACAAAATAGAGCATGATATGATCGCATCACATTCTACACGAGTTCGGAGTGAAATCAGAAATATTTGGGAATATATGGTTAATCTGTAACTTTTAATTAATGCATTGTAAATGAAGTTGGAACAATAGCTTTAGATCTCCGATCTATGTTTCCAACGAGATATAATACGCTCCAAACGGATAAACACACAGCAAGATATGAGTGTCACAAATACTTAGCCTTATCTCTATGATTTAGCGTTTTCAACGAAAATAGAGCACTTTTAGCGTAAATACAGTGTATTTTAGTAATTAGGCAATCATCCCTTGATATTCTGAAACCAGAGCCTGAAGACAAGTTTTAGAACTCGGTAAGATCTTTCCAACGAGATATTAAACGCTTTCAATGGCACAAAATAGAGCAAGATATGATCGCATCAAATTCAACACGAGTTCGGAGTGAAATCAGAAACATTTGTTTATATATGGTTAATCTGTAACTTTTAATTAATGCATTGTAAATGAAGTTTGAACAATAGCTTTAGAGCTCCGATGTATCTTTCCAACGAGATATAATACGCCCCAAACGGATAAACACACAGCAAGATATGAGTGTCACAAATACTTAGCCTTATCTCTATGATTTAGCGTTTTCAGCTAAAATAGAGCACTTTTAGCGTAAATGCAGTGTATTTTAGTAATTAGGCAATAATCCCTTGATTTTTTGAAATTACCGCCTGAAGACAAGGTTTAGAACTCGGTAAGATCTTTCAAACGAGATATTAAACGCTTTCAACGGCACAACAAAGAGCAAGATATGATCGCATCAAGTTCTACACGAGTTCGGAGTGAAATCAGAAACATTTGTGAATATATGGTTAATGTGTAACTTTTAATGAATGTATTGTAAATGAAGTTGGAACAATAGCTTTAGAGCTCCGATCTATCTTTCCAACGAGATATAATACGATCCAAACAGATAAACACACAGCAAGATATGAGTGACACAAATACTTAGCCTTATCTCTATGATTTAGCGTTTTCAGCGAATATAGAGCACTTTTAGCGTAAATACAGTGTAGTTAAGTAATTAGGCAATCATCCCTAAATATTTTGAAACCAGCGCCTGAAGACAAGTTCTAGAACTCGCTAAGATCTTTCCAACGAGATATTAAACGCTTTCAGCGGCACGAAATAGAGCAAGATGTGATCGCGTCAAATTCTACACGAGTTTGGAGTGAAATCAGAAACATTTGTGAATATATGGTTAATCTGTAACTCTTAATTAATGCATTGTAAATGAAGTTGGAATAATAGCTTTAGATCTCCGATCTAGCTTTCCAACGAGATATAATACGCTCCAAATGGATAAACACACATCAAGATATGAGTGTCACAAATACTTAGCCTTATCTCTATGATTTAGCGTTTTCAGCGAAAACAGAGCACGTTTAGCGTAAATACAGTGTATTATAGTAATTTGGCAATCATCCCTTGATATTTTAGAACCAGTGCCTGAAGACAAGTTTTAGAACTCGGTATGATCTTTCCAACGAGATATTAAACGTTTTTAACGGCACAAAATAGAGCAAGATATGATCGCATCAAATTCTACATGAGTTCGGAGTGAAATCAGAAATATTTGTGAATATATGGTTAATCTGTAACTTTTATTTAATGCATTGTAAATGAAGTTGGAACAATAGCTTTAGAGATCCGATCTATCTTTCCAACGAGATATAATACGCTCCAAACGGATAAACACAAAGAAAGATATGAGTGTCACAAATACTTAGCCTTATCTCTATGATTTAGCGTTTTCAGCACAAATAGAGCACTTTTAGCGTAAATACAGTGTATTTAAGTAATTAGGCAATCATCCCTTAATATTTTAAAACCAGCGCCTGAAGACAAGTTTTAGAACTCGGTAAGATCCTTCCAACGAGATATTAAACGCTTTCAACGGCACAAAATAGAGCAAGATATGATCACATAAAATTCTACACGAGTTCAGAGTGAAATCAGATTTTTTTTGGAATATATGGTTAATCTGTAACTTTTAATTAATGCATTGTAAATGAAGTTGGAACAATAGCTTTAGAGCTCCGATCTATCTTTCCAACGATATATAATACGCTCCAAACGAATAAACACACAGCAAGATATGAGTGTAAAAAATAGTTAGCCTTATCTCTATGATTTAGCGTTTTCAGCAAATACAGTGTATTTTAGTAATTAGGCAATCATCCCTTGATATTTTGAAACCAACGAGATATTAAACGCTTTCAACGGCACAAAATAGACCAAGATATGATCGCATCAAATTCTACACGAGCTCGGAGTGAAATCAGAAACATTTGTGAATATATGGTTAATCTGTACCTTTTAATTAATGCATTGTAAATGAAGTTGGAACAATAGCTTTAGATCTCCGATCTATCTTTCCAACTAGATATAATACACTCCAAATGGATAAACACACAGCAAGATATGAGTGTCACAAATACTTAGCCTTATCATAGAGATAAGGCTAAGTATTTGTGACACTCATATCTTGCTGTGTGTTTATCCGTTTCGAGCGTATTATATCTCGTTGGAAAGATAGATCGGAGCTCTAAAGCTATTGTTCCAACTTAGTTTATAATGCATTAATTAAAAGTTACAGATTAACCATATATTCACAAATGTTTCTGATTTCACTCCGAACTCGTGTAGAATTTGATGCGATCATATCTTGCTCTATTTTGTGCCGTTGAAAGCGTTTAATAACTCGTTAGAAAGATCTTACCGAGTTCTAAAACTTGTCTTTAGGCGCTGGTTTCAAAACATCAAGGGATGATTGCCTAATTAATAAAGTACACTGTATTTACGTTAAAAGTGTTATATTTTCGCTGAAAACGCTAAATCATAGAGATAAGGCTAAGTATTTGTGACACTCATATCTTGCTGTGTGTTTATCCGTTTGGAGCGTATTATATGTCGTTGGAAAGATAGATCGGAGCTCTAAGGCTATTGTTTCAACTTCATTTAAAATGCATTATTTAAAAGTTACAGATTAACCATATATTCACAAATGTTTCTGATTTCACTCCGAACTCGTGTAGAATTTGATGCGATCTTATCTTGCTCTATTTAGTGGCGTTGAAAGCGTTTAATATCTCGTTGGAATTATTTTACCGAGTTCTAAAACATGTCTTCAGGCGCTGCTTTCAAAATATCAAGAGATGATTGCCTAATTACTAAAATACACTGTATTTACGTTAAAAGTGCTCTATTTTCGCTGAAAACGCTAAATCATAGAGATAAGGCTATGTATTTGTGACACTCATATCTTTCTGTGTGTTCATCCGTTTGGAGCGTATTATATCTCGTTGGAAAGATGGATCGGAGCTCTAAAGCTATTGTTGCAACTTCATTTACAATACATTAATGCAAAGTTACAGATTAACCATATATTCACAAATGTTTCTGATTTCACTCTGAACTCGTGTAGAATTTGATGCGATCATATCTTTCTCTATTTTGTGCCGCTGAAAGCGTTTAATATCTCGTTGGAAAGATCTTACAGATTTCTAAAACTTGTCTTCAGGTGCTGGTTTCAAAATATTAAGGGATGATTGCCTGATTACTAAAATACACTGTATTTTTGCTAAGGTTTCCTGTAAACCTTAAGTTGGATCTAGTTTTAGTTTTTTATATTCTCTTTTACTCTCTGTATCTTTCATTTTATTTCTCTTCTTGCACTGCACCTTTTATTTTTATGAATAAAATCGTTCTTTAAAAAACATTCCAAAAAAAAACTTTGTATTTACGCTAAAAGTGCTCTATTTTCACTGAAAACGCTAAATCATAGAGATAAGGCTAAGTATTTTTGACACTCATATCTTGCTGAGTGTTTATCCGTTTGGAGCGTATTATATCTCGTTGGAAAGATAGATCGGATCTCTAAAGCTACTGTTCAGACTTCATTTACAATGCATTAATTAAAAGTTACAAATTAACCATATATTCACAAATGTTTCTGATTTCACTCCGAACTCGTGTAGAATTTGATGCGATCATATCTTGCTCTATTTTGTGCCATTGAAAGCGTTTAATATCTCGTTGGAAAGATATTACCGAGTTCTACGTCCAAAAGGTTGAATCCCAAACCCCAAGGGCCCCCCCACCCCGACCCGACAGGATGGTGGGGGAGTAAATTACGGTGACTCAGTCGGCAAAGCGGCAGTAGGCCTTTACCCGTGCGCACCAGAGGGCCAGCCTTATTTCAGGTTCTAAAAAACCCCTTTTGGCCGCTGTGGGATTCGAACCTTGGTCTACGTCCAATTTTTCCCACCGCTCGACCAACTGAGCTACCCGTGCGGGTATATTACCGAGTTCTAAAACTTGTCTTTAGGCGCTGGTTTCATAATATTAAGGGATGGTTGCATAATTACTAAACTACACTGTATTTACGCTAAAAGTGCTCTATTTTCGCTGAAAACGCTAAATCATAGAGATAAGGCTAAGTATTTGTGACACTGATATCTTGCTGTGTGTTTATCCGTTTGGAGCGTATTATATCTCGTTGGAAACATAGATCGGAGCTCTAAAGATATTGTCCCAACTTCATTTACAATACATTAATTAAAAGTTACAGATTAACCATATAATCACAAATGTTTCTGATTTCACTCCGATCTCGTGTAGAATTTGATGCGATCATATCTTGCTCTATTTTGTGCCGTTGAAAACGTTTAATATCTCATTGGAAAGATCTAACCGAGTTCTAAAACTTGTCTTCAGGCGCTGGTTTCCAAATATCAAGGGATGATTGCCTAATTACTAAAATACACTGTATTTACGCTAAAAGTGCTCTATTTTCGCTGAAAACGCTAAATCATAGAGGTAAGGCTAAGTATTTGTGACACTCATATCTTGCTGTGTGTTTATCCGTTCGGAGCGTATTATATCTCGTTGGAAAGATAGATCGGAGCTCTAAAGCTATTGTTCCAACTTCATTTACAATGCATTATTTAAAAGTTACATATTAATCATATATTCACAAATGTTTCTGATTTCACTCCGAACTCGTGTAGAATTTGATGCGATCATATCTTGCTCTATTCGGTGCCGTTGAAAACGTTTAATATCTCGTTGGAAATATCTTACCGAGTTCTAACACTTGTCTTCAGGCGCTGGTTAAAAAATATTAAGGGATGATTGCCTGATTACTAAAATACACTGTATTTACGCTAAGGTTTCCTGTAAACCTTAAGTTGGATCTAGTTTTAGTTTTTTATATTCTCTTTTACTCTCTGTATCTTTCATTTTATTTCTCTTCTTGCACTGCAACTTTTATTTTTATGAATAAAATCGTTCTTTAAAAAAAATTCCAAAAAAAAACAATGTATTTACGCTAAAAGTGCTCTATTTTCGCTGAAAACGCTAAATCATAGAGATAAGGCTAAGTATTTTTGACACTCATATCTTGCTGAGTGTTTATCCGTTTGGAGCGTATTATATCTCGTGGGAACGATAGATCGGAGCTCTAAAGCTACTGTTCAGACTTCATTTACAATGCGTTAATTAAAAGTTACAGATTAACCATATATTCACAAATGTTTCTGATTTCACTCCGAACTCGTGTAGAATTTGATGCGATCATATCTTGCTCTATTTTGTGCCGTTGAAAGCGTTTAATATCTCGTTGGAAAGATCTTACCGAGTTCTAAAAGTTGTCTTCAGGAGCTGGTTTCAAAATATCAAGTGATGATTGCCTAATTACTAAAATACACTGTATTTACGCAAAGAATGCTCTATTTTCGCTGAAAACGCTAAATCATAGAGACAAGGCTAAGTATTTGTGACACTCATATCTTTCTTTGTGTTTATCCGTTTGGAGTGTATTATATCTCGTTGGAAAGATAGATCGGATCTATAAAGCTATTGTTCCAACTTCATTTACAATGCATTAAATAAAAGTTACAGATTAACCATATATTCACAAATATTTCTGATTTCACTCCGAACTCGTGTAGAATTTGATGCGATCATATCTTGCTCTATTTTGTGCCGTTGAAAGCGTTTAATATCACGTTGGAAAGATCTTTCCGAGATCTAAAACGTGTCTTCAGGCACTGGTTTTAAAATATCAAGGGATGATTTCCAAATTACTATAATACACTGTATTTACGCTAAACGTGCTCTATTTTCGCTGAAAACGCTAAATCATAGAGATAAGGCTATGTATTTGTGACACCCATATCTTGCTGTGTGTTTATCCATTTGGAGCGTAATATATCTCGTTGGAAACATAGATCGGAGCTATAAATCTATTGTACCAACTTCATTTACAATGCATTAATTAAAAGTTACAGATTAACCATATATTCACAAATGTTTCTGATTTCACTCCGACCTCGTGTAGAATTTGATGCGATCATATCTTGCTCTATTTCGTGCCTTTGAAAGCGTTTAATATCTCGTTGGAAAGATCTTACCGAGTTCTAAAACTTGTATTCAGGATCTGCTTTCAAAATATCAATGGATGATTGCCTAATTACTAAAATACACTGTATTTACGCTAACAGTGCTATATTTTCGCTGAAAACGCTAAATCATAGAGATAAGGCTAAGTATTTGTGACACTCATAACTTGCTGTGTGTTTATCCGTTTGGAGCGTATTATATCTCGTTGGAAAGATAGGTCGGAGCTCTAAATCTATTGTTCCAACTTCATTAACAATGCATTAATTAAAAGTTACAGATTAACCATATATTCACAAATATTTCTGATTTCACTCCGAACTCGTGTAGAATTTGATGCGATCATATCTTGCTCTATTTTGTTCCGTTGAAAGCGTTTAATACCTCGTTGGAAAGATCTTAACGAGTTCTAAAACTTTTCTTCAGGCGCAGGTTTCAAACTATAAAGGGATGACTGCCTAATTACTAAAATACACTGTATTCACGCTAAAAGTGCTCTATTTTCACTGAAAACGCTAAATCATAGAGATAAGGCTAAGTATTTCTGACACTCATATCTTGCTGTGTGTTTATCCGTTTGGAGCGTATTATATCTCTTTGGGAA
>CAMAPE010000013.1:21432500-21472500 GCA_945859875.1 Cuscuta europaea | reverse complement strand
AAGTTACAGATTAACCATATATTCACAAAGGTTTCGGATTTCACTCCGAACTCGTGTAGAATTTGATGCGATCATATCTTGCTCTATTTTGTGTCGTTGAAAGCGTTTAATATCTCGTTGGAAAGATCTTACCGAGTTCTAAAACTTGACTTCAGGCTTTGGTTTCAGAATATCAAGGGATGATTTCCTAATTACTAAAATACAATGTATTTACGCTAAAAGTGCTCTATTTTCGCTGAAAACGCTGAATCATAGAGATAAGGCTAAGTATTTGTGACACTCATATCTTGCTGTGTGTTTATCCGTTTGGACCGTATTACATATCGTTGGAAAGATAGATCGGAGCTCTAAAGCTATTGTTCCAACTTCATTTACAATGCATTAATTAAAAGTTACAGATTAACCATATATTAACAAATGTTTCTGATTTCACTTCGAACTCCTGTAGAATTTGATGCGATCATATCTTGCTCTATTTTGTGCCGTTGAAAGCGTTTAATATCTCGTTGGAAAGTTCTTTACGAGTTCTAAAATTTGTCTTCAGGATCCGGTTTCAAAATATCAAGGGATGATTGCCTAATTACTAAAATACACTGTATTTACGCTAAAAGTGATCTATTTTCGCTGAAAACAATAAATCATAGAGATAGGCTACGTATTTGTGACACTCATATCTTGCTGTGTGTTTATCTGTTTGGAGCGTATTATATCTCTTTGGATAGATAGATCGGAGCTCTAAAGATATTGTTCCAACTTCATTTACAATTCATTAATTAAAAGTTACGGATTAACCATATATTCACAAATGTTTCTGATTTCACTCCGAACTCGTGTAGAATTTGATGCGATCATATCTTGCTCTATTTTGTGCCGTTGAAGGCGTTTAATATCTCGTTGGAAAGATCTTTACGAGTTCTAAAATTCTTCTTCAGGCTCCGGTTTCAAAATATCAAGGGATGATAACCTAATTACTAAAATACACTGTATTTAATCTAAAAGTGCTCTATTTTCGCTGAAAACGCTAAATCATAGAGATAAGGCTAAGTACTTGTGACACTCATATCTTGCTGTGTGTTTATCCGTTTCGAGCGTATTATATCTCGTTGGAAATATAGATAGGAGCTCTAAAGCTATTGTTCCAACTTAATTTATAATGCATTAATTAAAAGTTACAGATAAACTATATATTCACAAATGTTTCTGATTTCACTCCAAACTCGGGTAGAATTTGATGCGATCATATCTTGCTCTATTTTGTGCCGTTGAAAGCGTTTAATATCTCGTTGGAAAGCGCTTACCGAGTTCTAGAACTTGTTTTAAGGCGCTGGTTTCAAAATATCAAGGGATGATTGCCTAATTACTAACATACACTGTATTTACGCTAAAATTGCTCTATTTTCGCTGAAAACGCTAAATCATAGAGATAAGGCTAATTATTTGTGACACTCATATCTTGCTGTGTGTTTATCCGTTTAGATCTTATTATATCTCGTTGGAAAGATAGATCGGAGATCTAAAGCTATTGTTCCAACTTCATGTACAATGCATTAATTAAAAGTTACAGATTAACCATATATTCACAAATGATTCTGATTTCACTCCGAACTCGTGTAGAATGTGATGCGATCATATCATGCTCTGTTTTGTGCCGTTGAAAGCGTTTAATATCTCGTTGGAAAGATCTTACCGAGTTCTAAAACATGCCTTCAGGCTCTGGTTTCAGAATATCAAGGGATGATTGCCTATATACTAAAATACACTGTATTTACGCTAAAAGTGCTCTATTTTCGCTGAAAACGCTGAATCATAGAGATAAGGCTAAGTATTTGTGACACTCATATCTTGCTGTGTGTTTATCCGTTTGGACCGTATTACATATCGTTTGAAAGATAGATCGGAGCTCTAAAGCTATTGTTCCAACTTCATTTACAATGCATTAATTAAAAGTTACAGATTAACCATATATTAACAAATGTTTCTGATTTCACTTCGAACTCCTGTAAAATTTGATGCGATCATATCTTGCTCTATTTTGTGCCGTTGAAAGCGTTTAATATCTCGTTGGAAAGTTCTTTACGAGTTCTAAAATTTGTCTTCAGGCTCCGGTTTCAAAATATCAAGGGATGATTTCCTAATTACTAAAATAAACTGTATTTACGCTAAAAGTGCTCTATTTTCGCTAAAAACGATAAATCATAGAGATAGGCTAAGTATTTGTGACACTCATATCTTTCTGTGTGTTTATCTGTTTGGAGCGTATTATATCTCTTTGGATAGATAGATCGGAGCTCTAAAGATATTGTTCCAACTTCATTTACAATGCATTAATTAAAAGTTACGGATTAACCATATATTAACAAATGTTTCTGATTTCACTCCAAACTTGGGTAGAATTTGATGCGATCATATCTTGCTCTATTTTTTGCCGTTGAAAGCGTTTAATATATCCTTGGAAAGCGCTTACCGAGTTCTAAAACTTGTTTTCAGGCGCTGGTTTCAAAATATCAAGGGATGATTGCCTAACTACTAAAATACACTGTATTTACGCGAAAAGTGCTCTATTTTCGCTGAAAACGCTAAATCGTAGAGATAAGGCTAAGTATTTGTGACACTCATATCTTGCTGTGTATTTATCCGTTTGGAGCGTATTATATCTCGTTGGAAAGATAGATCGGAGCTCTAAAGCTAATGTTCCAACTTAACTTACAATGCATTAATTAAAAGTTACAGATTAACCATATATTCACAAATGTTTCTGATTTCACTCCGAACTCGTGTAGAATTTGATGCGATCATATCTTCCTCTATTTTGTGCCGTCGAAAGCGTTTAACATCTCGTTGGAAACATCTTACCGAGTTATAAAACTTGTCTTCAGGCGCTGGTTTCAAACTATCAGGGGATGATTCCCAAATTACTTAAATACACTGTATTTACGCTAAAAGTCCTCTATTTTCGCTGAAAACGCTAAATCATAGAGATAAGGCTAATTATTTGTGACACTCATATTTTGCTGTGTGTTAATCCGTTTGGAGTGTATTATATCTCGTTGGAAAGATAGTTAAGTTAAGTTGGAACATTAGCTTTAGAGCTCCGATCTATCTTTCCAAGGAGAAATAATACGCTCCAAACGGTTAAACACACAGCAAGATATGAGTGTCACAAATACTTAGCCTTATCTCTATGATTTAGCGTTTTTAGGGAAAATAGAGCATTGTTAGCGTAAATACAGTGTATTTTAGTAATTAGGCAATCTACACGAGTTCGGAGTGAAATCAGAAACATATGTGAATATCTGGTTAATCTGTAACTTTTAATTAATGCATTCTAAATGAAGATGGAACAATACCTTTAGAGCTCCGATCTATCTTTCCAACGAGATATAATACGCTCCAAACGGAGAAACCCATAGCAAGATATGAGTGTCACAAATACTTAGCTTAATCTCTATGATTTAGCGTTTTCATCGAAAATAGAGCACTTTTAGCGTAAATACAGTGTATTTTAGTAATCAGGCAATCATCCCTTGATATTTTGAAACCAGCGCCTGAAGACAAGTTTTAGAACACGGTAAGATCTTTCCAACGAGATATTAAACGCTTTCAACGGCACAAAATAGAGCAAGATATGATTGCATCAAATTCTACACAAGTTCGGAGTGAAATCAGAAACATTTGTGAATATATGGTTAATCTGTAACTTTTATTTAATGCATTGTAAATGAAGTTGAAACAATAGCTTTATAGCTCCGATCTATCATTCCAACGAGATATAATACGCCCCAAACGGATAAACACACAGCAGGATATGAGTGTCACAAATACTTAGCCTTATCTCTATGATTTAGCGTTTTCAGCTAAAATAGAGCACTTTTAGCGTAAATATAGTGTATTTTAATAATTTGGAAATAATCCCTTGATATTTTGAAACCAGCGCCTGAAGACAAGTTTTAGAAATCGGTATGATCTTTTAAACGAGATATTAAACGCTTTCAACGGCACAAAATAGAGCAAGATATGATCGCATCAAATTCTACACGAGTTCGGAGTGAAATCAGAAACATTTATGAATATATGGTTAATCTGTAACTTTTAATTAATGCATTGTAAATGAAGTTGGAACAATATCTTTAGAGCTCCGATCTATCTTTCCAACGAGATATAATACCGCCCCAAACGGATAAACACACAGCAGGATATGAGTGTCACAAGTACTTAGCCTTATCTCTATGAATTAGCGTTTTCAGCTAAAATAGAGCACTTTTAGCGTAAATACAGTGTATTTTAATAATTAGGCAATCATCCCTTGATATTCTGAAACCAGAGCCTGAAGACAAGTTTTAGAACTCAGTAAGATCTTTCCAACGAGATATTAAACGCTTTTAACGGCACAAAATAGAGCATGATATGATCGCATCACATTCTACAGGAGCTCGGAGTGAAATCAGAAACATTTGGGAATATATGGTTAATCTGTAACTCTTAATTAATGCATTGTAAATGAATTTGGAACAATAAATTTAGAGATCCGATCTATCTTTCTAACGATATATAATACGCTCCAAACGGATAAACACACAGAAAGATATGAGTGTCACAAACACTTAGCCTTATCTCTATGATTTAGCGTTTTCAGTGAAAATATAGCACTTTCTGCGTAAATACAGTGTATTTTAGTAATTAGGCAATCATCCCTTGATATTATGAAACCAGCGCCTGAAGAAAAGTTTTAGAACTCGGTAATATCTTTCCAACGAGGTATTAAACGCTTTCAATGGCACAAAATAGAGCATGATATGATCGCATCACATTCTACATGAGTTTGGAGTGAAATCAGAAACATTTTTGAATATATGGGTAATCTGTAACTTTTAATTAATGCATTGTAAATGAAGTTGGAACAATAGCTTTAGATCTCCGATCTATCTTTCCAACGAGATATAATACGCTCCAAATGGATAAACACACAGCAAGATATGAGTGTCACAAATACTTAGCCTTATCTCTATGATTTAGCGTTTTCAGCGAAAATAGAGCACTTTTAGCGTAAATACAGTGTATTTCAGTAATTAGGCAATCATCCCTTGATACTTTGAAATCCGTGCCTGAAGACAAGTTTTAGAACTCGGTAAGAGCTTTCCAACGAGATATTAAACGCTTTCAACGGCACAAAATAGAGCAAGATGTGATCGCCTCAAATTCAACACGAGTTCGGAGTGAAATCAGAAACATGTGTGAATATTGGTTAATATGTAACTTTTAATTAATGCATTGTAAATGAAGTTGGAACAATAGCTTTAAAGCTCCGATCTATCTTTCCAACGAGATATAATACGATCCAAACGGATAAATACACAGCAAGATGTGAGTGACACAAATACTTAGCCTTATCTCAATGATTTAGCGTTTTCAGAGAAAATAAGGCACTTTTAGAGTAAATACAGTGCATTTTAGTAATTAGGCAATCATCCCTTGATATTTTGAAACCAGCGCCTGAAATTGATGAAAAGAATTGCTTTGATCCGAGACTCCATGGTATCTAAATACCCTTTAATACCCGAGACTATTATCAACCTTGGAAAGATGGCTCACAATGGTAAGCTTTCCTCTTCTAAGGTATATGACCTTCTTAGGATGAAAGGGACTACTCATGCATGGATGTCTTTATTTGGAAAGCCTATATCCCACCCAAGTTTTCGTTCATAATGTGGCTCGCCTACCGTAATAGACTACCTACATATGACAACATGATTTATCTTGATATTGTTAATGTTTGTCCTTTTTGTAAGGGTGTTCCGGAGACGGTAACACACCTATTTTTTGAATGCGTTTGTACAGGGCAGATTTGGGAGAATATCAAAGGATGGCTCGGAATCTCTAGGCAAATGTCATCATTGAGGAGTGCGGTGAAATGGATTTCAAGAGATTGCAATGGAGCACATATTAGAGCAAAGGCTACGAGGATAGCGTTTAGCTACACAATCTATTGGATATGGAGGACTAGAAATGCGATTCGTTTTGATGGAGCATGACTAAAACTGGATGATACAATTGCACATATCAAGTATATGGTGTACAAAGTGCTATTCTCGCTATATCCGTATCATATGATCCCTTTTTGAATTATAAACTAGCATGTTTTTGTCATGAGGTGATGGCTATTGTTTTGCTAGATGATAATAGTTAGAAGTTAAGCTTAAACAGCTTTTGATGTTATAGGGTATCCATACTTGGATATGCCTCAAATTTTGCTCATACGATGTACATAAACTTTGTTACTATCTATATATTTACATTTTCCCAAAAAAAATTGAAACCAGCGCCTGAAGACAAGTTCTAGAACTCGGTAAGATCTTTCCAACGAGATATCAAACGCTTTCAGCGGCACAAAATAGAGCAAGATATGATCGCATCAAATTCTACACGAGTTCGGAGTGAAATCTGAAACATTTGTGAATATATGGTTAATCTGTAACTTTTATTTAATTCATTGTAAATGAAGTTGGAACAATAGCTTTAGATCTCCGATCTATCTTTCCAACTAGATATAATACGATCCAATCAGATAAACACACAGCAAGATATGAGTGTCACAAATACTTAGCCTTATCTCTATGAATTAGCGTTTTCCGCGAAAATAGATCACTTTTAGCGTAAATACAGTGTATTTTAGTAATTAGGCAATCATCCCTTGATATTTCGAAACAAGCGCCTGAAGACAAGTTTTAGAAATCGGTAAGATCTCTCCAATGAGATATTAAACGCTTTCAACGGCACAAAATAGAGCAAGATATGATCGCATCAAATCCTGCACGAGTTCGGAGTGAAATAAGAAACATTTGTGAATATATGGTTAATCTGTAACTTTTAACTAATGCATTGTAAATGAAGTTGGAAAACCAGCTTTAGAGCTCCGATCTATCTTTTCAACGAGATATAATACGCTCCAAACGGATAAACACACAGCAAGATATGAGTGTCACAAATACATAGCCTTATCTCTAAGATTTTGCGTTTTCAGCGAAAATAGAGCACTTTTAGCGTAAATACAGTGTATTTTAGTAATTACGCAATCATAATTGATATTTTGAAACCAAAGACTGAAGACAAGTTTTAGAAATCGGTAAGATCTTTCCAACGAGATATTAAACGCTTTCAATGGCACAAAATAGAGCAAGATATGATCGCATCAAATTCTACACGAGTGCGGAGTGAAATCAGAAACATTTGTCAATATATGGTTAATCTGTAACTATTAATTAATGCATTGCAAATGAAGTTGGAACAATAGCTTTAGAGCTCCGATCTATCTTTCCAACGAGATATAATACGCTCCAAACTGATAAACACACAGCAAGATATGAGTGCCACAAATACTTAGACTTATCTCTATGATTTAGCGTTTTCAGCGAAAGAGAGCACTTTTAGCGTAAATACAGTGTATTTTAGTAATAAGGCAATCATCCCTTGATATTTTGAAATCAGCGCCTGAAGACAAGTTTTAGAACTCGGTAAGATATTTCGAACGAGATATTAAACGCTTTCAACGGCACAAAATAGAGCAAGATATGATTGCATCAAATTCTACACGAGTTCGGAGTGAAATCAGAAACATTTGTAAATATATGGTTAATCTGTAACTTTTAATTAATGCATTGTAAATGAATTTGCAACAATAGCTTTCGAGCTTCGATCTATCTTTCCAACGAGATATAATACGCTCCAAACGGATAAACACACAGCAAGATATGAGTGTCACAAATACCTAGCCTTATCTCTATGATTTAGCGTTTTCAGCGAAAATAGAGCACCTTTAGCGTAAGTACAGTGTATTTTAGTAATTAGTCAATCATCAACTGATACTTTGAAACCAGCGCCTGAAGACAAGTTTTAGAACTCGGTAAGCTCTTTCCAAAGAGATATTAAACGCTTTCAACGGCACAAATTAGAGCAAGATATGATGGCATCAAATTCTACACGAGTTCGGAGTGAAATCAGAATCATTTGTGAATATATGGTTAATCTGTAACTTTTAATTAATGCATTTTAAATGAAGTTGGAACAATAGCTTTAGAGCTCCGATCTATCTTTCCAACGAGATATAATAAGCTCCAAACGGATCAATACACAGCAAGATATGAGTGTCGCAAATACTTAGCCTTATCTCTATGATTTAGCGTTTTCAGCGAAAATAGATCACTCTTAGCGTAAATACAGTGTAGTTTAGTAATTAGGAAATCATCCCTTGATATTTTAAAACCAGCGCCTGAAGACAAGTTTTAGAACTAGGTAAGATCTTTCCAACGACATATTACACGCTTTCAAAGGCACGAAATAGAGCAAGATATGATCGCATCAAATTCTACACGAGGTCGGAGTGAAATCAGAAACATTTGTGAATATATGGTTAATCTGTAACTTTTAATTAATGCATTGTAAATGAAGTTGGAACAATAGCTTTATAGCTCCGATCTATGTTTCCAACGAGATATAATACGCTCCAAATGGATAAACACACAGCAAGATATGGGTGTCACAAATACATAGCCTTATCTCTATGATTTAGCGTTTTCAGCGAAAATAGAGCACGTTTAGCGTAAATACAGTGTATTATAGTAATTTGGCAATCATCCCTTGATATTTTAAAACCAGTGCCTGACGAAACGGTTTAGAACTCTGTGAGATCTTTCCAACGTGATATTAAACGCTTTAGATGGCACAAAATAGAGCTAGATATGATCGCATCAAATTCCACACGAGTTCGGAGTGAAATCAGAAATATTTGTGAATATATGGTTAATCTGTAACTTTTATTTAATGCATTGTAAATGAAGTTGGAACAATAGCTTTAGAGATCCGATCTATCTTTCCAACGATATATAATACACTCCAAACGGATAAACACAAAGAAGGATATGAGCGTCACAAATACTTAGCCTTATATCTATGATTTAGCGTTTTCAGCGAAAATAGAGCACTTTTAGCGTATATACAGTGTATTTTAGTAATTAGGCAATCATCACTTGATATTTTAAAACCAGCGCCTGAAGACAAGTTTTAGAACTCGGTATGATCTTTCCAAAGAGATATTAAACGTTTTCAACGGCACAAAATAGAGCAAGATATGATCGCATCAAATTCTACACGAGTTCGGAGTGAAATCAGAAACATTTGTGAATATATGGTTAATCTGTAACTTTTAATTAATTCATTGTAAATGAAGTTGGATCAATAGCTTTAGAGCTCCGATCTATCTTTCCAACGGGATATAATACGCTCCAAACGGATAAACACACAGCAAGATATGAGTGTCACAAATACTTAGCCTTATCTCTATGATTTAGCGTTTTCAGCGAAAATAGAGCACTTTTTGCATAAATACAGTGTATTTTAGTAATTAGGCAATCATCCCTTGATATTGTGAAACCAGCTCCTGAAGACAAGTTTTAGAACTCGGTATGATCTTTCCAACGAGATATTAAACGCTTTCAACGGCACAAAATAGAGCAAGATATGATCGCATCAAATTCTACACGAGTTCGGAGTGAAATCAGAAACATTTGTGATTATATGGTTAATCTGTAAATTTTAATTAATGCATTGTAAATGAAGTTGGAACAATAGCTTTAGAGCTCCGATCTATCTTTCCAACGAGATATAATACGCTCCAAACGGATAAACACACAGCAAGATATCAGTGTCACAAATACTTAGCCTTATCTCTATGATTTAGCGTTTTCAGCAAAAATAGAGCACTTTTAGCGTAAATACAGTGTATTTAAGTAATTAGGCAATCATCCCTTGATATTTTCAAACCAGCGCCTGAAGACAAGTTTTAGAACTCGGTAAGATCTTTCCAACGAGATATTAAACGCTTTCAAAGGCACGAAATAGAGCAAGATATGATCGCATCAAATTCTACACGAGGTCGGAGTGAAATCAGAAACATTTGTGAATATATGGTTAATCTGTAACTTTTAATTAATGCATTGTAAATGAAGTTGGAACAATAGCTTTATAGCTCCGATCTATGTTTCCAACGAGATATAATACGCTCCAAATGGATAAACACACAGCAAGATATGGGTGTCACAAATACATAGCCTTATCTCTATGATTTAGCGTTTTCAGCGAAAATAGAGCACGTTTAGCGTAAATACAGTGTATTATAGTAATTTGGAAATCATCCCTTGATATTTTAAAACCAGTGCCTGACGAAACGGTTTAGAACTCGGTGAGATCTTTCCAACGTGATATTAAACGCTTTCAACGGCACAAAATAGAGCAAGATATGATCGCATCAAATTCCACACGAGTTCGGAGTGAAATCAGAAATATTTGTGAATATATGGTTAATCTGTAACTTTTATTTAATGCATTGTAAATGAAGTTGGAACAATAGCTTTAGAGATCCGATCTATCTTTCCAACGATATATAATACACTCCAAACGGATAAACACAAAGAAAGATATCAGCGTCACAAATACTTAGCCTTATCTCTATGATTTAGCGTTTTCAGCGAAAATAGAGCACTTTTAGCGTATATACAGTGTATTTTAGTAATTAGGCAATCATCACTTGATATTTTAAAACCAGCGCCTGAAGACAAGTTTTAGAACTCGGTATGATCTTTCCAAAGAGATATTAAACGTTTTCAACGGCACAAAATAGAGCAAGATATGATCGCATCAAATTCTACACGAGTTCGGAGTGAAATCAGAAACATTTGTGAATATATGGTTAATCTGTAACTTTTAATTAATGCATTGTAAATGAAGTTGGAACAATAGCTTTAGAGCTCCGATCTATCTTTCCAACGGGATATAATACGCTCCAAACGGATAAACACACAGCAAGATATGAGTGTCACAAAGATTTAGCCTTATCTCTATGATTTAGCGTTTTCAGCGAAAATAGAGCACTTTTAGCGTAAATACAGTGTAGTTTAGTAATTAGGCAATCATCCCTTGATATTTTGAAACCAGCGCCTGAAGACAAGTTTTAGAACTCGGTAAGATCTTTCCAACGAGGTATTAAACGCTTTCAACGGCACAAACTAGAGCAAGATATGATCGCATCAAATTCTACACGAGTTCGGAGTGAAATCAGAAACATTTGTGATTATATGGTTAATCTGTAACTTTTAATTAATGCATTGTAAATGAAGTTGGAACAATAGCTTTAGAGCTCCGATCTATCTTTCCAACGAGATATAATACGCTCCAAACGGATAAACACACAGCAAGATATTAGTGTCACAAATACTTAGCCTTATCTCTATGATTTAGCGTTTTCAGCGAAAATAGAGCACTTTTAGCGTAAATACAGTGTATTTAAGTAATTAGGCAATCATCCCTTGATATTTTGAAACCAGCGCCTGAAGACAAGTTTTAGAACTCGGTAAGATCTTTCCAACGAGATATTAAACTCTTTCAAAGGCACGAAATAGAGCAAGATATGATCGCATCAAATTCTACACGAGGTCGGAGTGAAATCAGAAACATTTGTGAATATATGGTTAATCTGTAACTTTTAATTAATGCATTGTAAATGAAGTTGGAACAATAGCTTTATAGCTCCGATCTATGTTTCCAACGAGATATAATACGCTCCAAATGGATAAACACACAGCAAGATATGGGTGTCACAAATACATAGCCTTATCTCTATGATTTAGCGTTTTCAGCGAAAATAGAGCACGTTTAGCGTAAATACAGTGTATTATAGTAATTTGGCAATCATCCCTTGATATTTTAAAACCAGTGCCTGACGAAACGGTTTAGAACTCGGTGAGATCTTTCCAACGTGATATTAAACGCTTTCAACGGCACAAAATAGAGCAAGATATGATCGCATCAAATTCCACACGAGTTCGGAGTGAAATCAGAAATATTTGTGAATATATGGTCAATCTGTAACTTTTATTTAATGCATTGTAAATGAAGTTGGAACAATAGCTTTAGAGATCCGATCTATCATTCCAACGATATATAATACACTCCAAACGGATAAACACAAAGAAAGATATCAGCGTCACAAATACTTAGCCTTATCTCTATGATTTAGCGTTTTCAGCGAAAATAGAGCACTTTTAGCGTATATACAGTGTATTTTAGTAATTAGGCAATCATCACTTGATATTTTAAAACCAGCGCCTGAAGACAAGTTTTAGAACTCGGTATGATCTTTCCAAAGAGATATTAAACGTTTTCAACGGCACAAAATAGAGCAAGATATGATCGCATCAAATTCTACACGAGTTCGGAGTGAAATCAGAAACATTTGTGAATATATGGTTAATCTGTAACTTTTAATTAATGCATTGTAAATGAAGTTGGAACAATAGCTTTAGAGCTCCGATCTATCTTTCCAACGGGATATATAACGCTCCAAACGGATAAACACACAGCAAGATATGAGTGTCACAAAGATTTAGCCTTATCTCTATGATTTAGCGTTTTCAGTGAAAATAGAGCACTTTTAGCGTAAATACAGTGTAGTTTAGTAATTAGGCAATCATCCCTTGATATTTTAAAACCAGCGCCTGAAGACAAGTTTTAGAACTCGGTAAGATCTTTCCAACGAGGTATTAAACGCTTTCAACGGCACAAACTAGAGCAAGATATGATCGCATCAAATTCTACACGAGTTCGGAGTGAAATCAGAAACATTTGTGAATATATGGTTAATCTGTAACTTTTAATTAGTGCATTGTAAATGAAGTTGGAACAATAGCTTTAGAGCTCCGATCTATCTTTCCAACGATATATAATACGCTCCAAACGGATAAACACACAGCAAGATATGAGTGTCAAAAATAGTTAGCCTTATCTCTATGATTTAGCGTTTTCAGCAAAAATAGAGCAGTTTTTGCGCAAATACAGTGTATTTTAGTAATTAGGCAATCATCCCTTGATATTTTGAAACCAGCGCTTAAAGAAAAGTTTTAGAACTCGGTAAGATCTTTCCAACGAGATATTAAACGCTTTCAACGGCACAAAATAGACCAAGATATGATCGCATCAAATTCTACACGAGCTCGGAGTGAAATCAGAAACATTTGTGAATATATGGTTAATCTGTAACTTTTAATTAATGCATTGTAAATGAAATTGGAATAATATCTTTAGATCTCCGATCTATCTTCCCCAAGAGATATAATACGCTCCAAACGGATAAACACACAGCAAGATATGAGTGTCACAAATACTTGGCCTTATCTCTATGATTTAGCGTTTTCAGGGAAAATAGAGCACTTTTAGCGTAAATACAGTGTATTTTAGTAATTAGGCAATCATCCCTTGATATTTTGAAACCAGCGCCTGAAGACAAGTTTTAGAACTCGGTATGATCTTTCAAACGAGATATTAAACGCTTTCAATGGCACAACAAAGAGCAAGATGTGATCGCATCAAATTCTACACGAGTTCGGAGTGAAATCAGAAACATTTGTGAATATATGGTTAATCTGTAACTTTTAATTAATGCATTGTAAATGAAGTTGGAACAATAGCTTTAGAGCTCCGATCTATCTTTCCAACGAGATATAATACGCCCCAAACGGATAAACCCACAACAAGATATGAGTGTTACGAATACTTAGTCTTATCTCTATGATTTAGCGTTTTCAGCGAAAATAGAGCACTTTTAGCGTAAATACAGTGTATTACTATTTTTATTACTATTATTATTACTATTATTATTACTATTATTACTATTATTAATATTATTATTATTATTATTATTATTATGATTATTATTATTATTATTATTATTATTATTATTATTATTATTATTATTATTATTATTATTATTATTATTATTATTATTATTATTATTGTTGTTGTTGTTATTGTTATTATTATTATTATTATTATTATTATTATTATTATTATTATTATTATTATTATTATTATTATTATTATTATTATTAGCTCCGATCTATCTTTCCAACGAGATATAATACGCTCCAAACGGTTAAACACCCAGCAAGATATGAGTGTCACAAATACTTAGCCTTATCTCTATGATATAGCGTTTTCAGCGAAAATAGAGCACTGTTAGCGTAAATAAAGTTTATTTTAGTAGTTAGGCAATCATCCCTTGATATTTTGAAACCAGCGCCCAAAGAAATGTTTTAGAACTCGGTAAGATCTTTCCAACGAGATATTAAATGCTTTCAATGGCACAAAATAGAGCAAGATATGATCGCATCAAATTCTACACGAGTTCGGAGTGAAATCAGAAACATTTGTGAATATCTGGTTAATCTGTAACTTTTAATTAAGGCATTGTAAATGAAGTTAGAACAATAGCTTTAGAAATCCGATCTATCTTTCCAACGAGATATAATACGCTCCAAACGGATAAACATACAGCAAGATATGAGTGTCACAAGTACATAGCCTTATCTCTATGATTTAGCGTTTTCAGCGAAGAGCACTTTTAGCGTAAATACAGTGTATTTTAGTAATTAGGCAATCATCCCTTGATATTCTGAAACCAGCGCCTGAAAACAAGTTTTAGAACTCGGTAAGATCTTTCAAACGAGATATTAAACGCTTTCAATGGCACAACAAAGAGCAAGATTGTAACACTTGAGATTTAATTTAAATGGATTAATAGTACTACTCATACCAACAGAGGTGCATCTCCTTTTAAGGGAGCTCATCACCCAAGAACTCCAAAGTTAAGCGTGCTTGCACGGGAGTAGTCTTGGGATGGGTGACCCCCTGGGAAGATTCTCAGGGCACGCATGAGTGAGGACAAAGTGCGCGGTAAAGGCTCGTGGTGGTTTGCGGGGACAGTACTAGAGGTCTAGAGTAACTACCTCGGGTCTGTGTGGGGCCCCGGGGTGTTACAGGTGGTATCAGAGCAATCCTGCGACAGTGTGTTGATCCGTTGGATATCGGGTGAGCACTTAGCAGGGGAAAAGATTCTGGGATATGATTGAGATTGGTTTATGGGCGCAACGAGGACGTTGCGTTCCTAAGTGGGGGTGATTGTAATACTTGAGATTTAATTTAAACGGGTTAATAGTACTACTCATACCAACAAGGTGCATCTCCTTTTAAGGGAGTTCATTAGCCAAGAACTCCAAAGTTAAGCGTGCTTGCACGGGAGTAGTCTTGGGATGGGTGACCCCCTGGGAAGTTTGTCAGGGCGCGCACGAGTGAGGACAAAGTGCGCGGAAAAGGCTAGTGGCGGTTTGTGAGGACAGTATTAGAGGTCAGAAGTAACTACCTCGGGGCCTACGGGGCCGGGCTGTTACAAGTGGTATCAGAGCAACCCTGCGACAGTGTGCTGATCCGTTGGATATCGGGCGGGCACTTAGCAGGGGAAAAGATTCTGGGATATGATTGAGATTGGTTTATGGGCGCAACGAGGACGTTGCGTTCCTAAGTGGGGGTGATTGTAACACTTGAGATTTAATTTAAACGGATTAATAGTACTACTCATACCAACAGAGGTGCATCTCCTTTTAAGGGAGCTCATCACCCAAGAACTCCAAAGTTAAGCGTGCTTGCACGGGAGTAGTCTTGGGATGGGTGACCCCCTGGGAAGATTCTCAGGGCACACATGAGTGAGGACAAATTGCGCGGTAAAGGCTCGTGGTGGTTTGTGGGGACAGTACTAGAGGTCTAGAGTAACTACCTCGGGTCTGTGTGGGGCCCCGGGGTGTTACAAAGATGTGATCGCATCAAGTTCTACACGAGTTCGGAGTCAAATCAGAAACATTTGTGAATATATGGTTAATATGTAACTTTTAACTAATGCATTGTACATGAAGTTGGAACAATAGCTTTAGAGCTCCGATCTATCTTTCCAACGATATATAATACGCCCAAAACGGATAAACACACAGCAGGATATGAGTGTCACAAATACTTAGCCTTATCTCTATGATTTAGCGTTTTCAGCGAAAATAGAGCACTTTTAGCGTAAATACAGTGTATTTTAGTAATTAGGCAATCATCCCTTGATATTTTGAAACCAGCGCCTGAAGACAAGTTTTAGAACATGGTAAGATCTTTCCAACGAGATATTAAACGCTTTCAACGGCACAAATAGAGCAAGATATGATCACATCAAATTCTACACGAGTTCGGAGTGAAATCAGAAACATTTGTGAATACAAAGTTAATGAAGTTGGAACAATAGCTTTAGCCTAATCTCTATGATTTAGCGTTTTCAGCGAAAATAGAGCACTTTTAGCGTAAATACAGTGTATTTTAGTAATCAGGCAATCATCCCTTGATATTTTGAAATCAGGCAATCATACCGTTTTGAATTATAAACTTAGCCTATTTTTGTCATGAGTTGATGGCTATTATTTTGCTAGATGATGGTAGTTAGAAGATAAGCTCTACAGCTTTTGAAGTTATAGGGTATCCATGCTTGGATATGCCTTAAATTTTGCTCATATGATGTACATAAACTTGGTTACTATCTATATATTTACATTTCCCCAAATTGAAACCAGCGCCTGAAGACGAGTTTTAGAACTCGGTAACATATTTCCAACGAGATATTAAACGCTTTTAACGGCACAAAGTAGAGCAAGATATGATCGCATCAAAGTCTACACGAGTTCAGAGTAAAATCAGAAACATTTCTGAATATATGGTTAATATGTAACTTTTAATTAATGCATTGTAAATGAAGGTTGAAAAATAGCTTTAGAGCTCCGATCTAGCTTTCCATCGAGATATAACACGCTCCAAACGGATAAACACTGAGCAAGATATGAGTGTCACAAATACTTAGCCTTATCTCTACGATTAGGCGTTTTCAGCAAAAATAGAACACTTTTAGCGTAAATACAGTGTATTTTAGTAATTAGGCAATCATCCCTTGATATTTTGAAACCAGCGCCGTAAGACATGTTTTAGAACTCGATAATAGCTTTCCAACGAGATATTAAACGCTTTCAACAGCACAAAATAGAGCAATATATGATCGCATGAAATTCTACACGAGTTCGGAGTGAAATTACAAACATTTGTGAATATATGGTTAATCTGTAACTTTTAGTAATAATAATAGTAACAATAATAGTAATAATAATAATAGTATTAAGAATAATAGTAATAGTAATAATAATAATAATAATAATAATAATAATTATAATAATAATAACAATAATAATAATAACAATAATTATAATATTAATAATAATAATAATAATAATAATAATAATAATAATAATAATAATAATAATAATAATAATAATAATAATACTAATAATAATAATGATGATGATGATGATGATGATGATGATGATGATGATGATGATGATGATGATGATGATGATGATAATAATAATGATAATAATAATAATGATAATAATAATAATGATAATGATAATAATGATAATAATAATAATGATAATAATAATGATAATAATAATAATGATAATAATAATAATGATAATAATAATAATGAAAATAATAACAATGATAATAATAACAATGATAATAATAACAATGATAATAAGAACAATGATAATAATAACAATGATAATGATAACAATGATCATAAAAACAATGATAATAATAACAATGATAATGATAATAATAATAATGATAATAATAATGATAATAATAATAATAATAATACTAATAATAATAATAATAATAATAATAATAAAATAATAATAATAATAATAGGGCAATTATGCCTTGATATTTTGAAACCAGCGCCTAAACGCTCTCAACGGCACCAAATAGTGCAAGATATGATCGCATCAAATTCTACACGAGTTCAGAGCGAAATCAGAAACATTTCTCAATATATGGTTAATCTATAACTTTTAATAAATGCATTGTAAATGAAGTTGGAACGATAGCTTTAGAGCTCCGATCTATCTTTCCAATGAGATATATTACGCTCTAAACGGATAAACACACAACAAGATTTGAGTGTCACAAATACTTAGCCTTATCTCTATGCTTTAGCGTTTTTAGCGAAGATAGAGCACTTTTAGCTTAAATACAGTGTATTTTAGTAATTAGGCAATCATCCCTTGATATTTTTAAACCAGCGCCTGAAAACAAGTTTTAGAACTCGGTAAGATCTTTCCATCGAGATATTAAACGCTTTAAACGGCACAATATAGAGCAAGATATGATCGCATCCAATTCTACACGAGTTCACAGTAAAATCAGAAATATTTGTGAATATATGGTTAATCTGTAACTTTTAATTATTGCATTGTAAATGAAGTTGGGATTATTATTATTATTATTATTATTATTATTATTATTATTATGATTATTATGATTATTATTATTATTATTATTATTATTATTATTATCATCATCATCATCATCATCATCATCATCATCATCATCATCATCATCATCATCATCATCATCATCATCATCATCATCATCATCATCATCATCATCATTATTATTATTATTATTATTATTATTATTATTATTATTATTATTATTATTATTATTATTATTATTATTATTATTATTATTATTATTATTATTATTATTATTATTATTATTAGCTCCGATCTATCTTTCCAACGAGATATAATACGCTCCAAACGGTTAAACACACAGCAAGATATGAGTGTCACAAATACTTAGCCTTATCTCTATGATTTAGCGTTTTCAGCGAAAATAGAGCACTTTTAGCGTAAATACAGTGTATTTTAGTAATTAGGCATTCATCCCTTGATATTTTGAAACCAGCGCATGAAGACAAGTTTTAGAACTCGGTAAGATCTTTCCATCGAGATATTAAATGCTTTCAACGGCACAAAATAGAGCAAGATTTGATCGCATCAAATTCTACACGAGTTCGGAGTCAAATCAGAAACATTTGTGAATATATGGTTAATCTGTAACTTTTAATTAATGCATTGTAAATGAAGTTGGAGCAATAGCTTTAGAGCCCCGATCTATCTTTCCGACGAGATATAATACGCTCCAAACGGATAAACACACAGCAAGATATGAGTGTCACAAATACTTAGCCTTATCGCTATGATTTAGCATTTTCAGCGAAAATAGAGGACTTTTAGCGTAAATAAAGTGTATTTTAGTAATTAGGCAATCATCCCTTGATATTCTGAAACCAGCGCCTGAAGACAAGTTTTAGAACTCGGTAAGATCTTTCCAACGAGATATTAAACAATTTCAACGATACAAAATAGAGCAAGATATGATCGCATCAAATTCTACACGAGTTCGGAGTGAAATCAGAAACATTTGTTTATATATGGTTAATTTGTAACTTTTAATTAATGCATTGTAAATGAACTTGGAAAAATAGCTTTAGAGCTCCGATATATCTTTCCAACGAGATATAATACCCCCCAAACGGATAAACACACAGCAGGATATGAGTGTCACAAATACTTAGCCTTATCTCTATGATTTAGCGTTTTCAACTAAAATAGAGCACTTTTAGCGTAAATACAGTGTAGTTTAGTAATTACGCAATAATCCCTTGATTTTATGAAACCAGCGCCTGAATACAAGTTTTAGAACTCGGTATGATCTTTCAAACGAGATATTAAACGCTTTCAATGGCACAACAAAGAGCAAGATGTGATCGCATCAAATTCTACACGAGTTCGGAGTGAAATCAGAAACATTTGTGAATACATGGTTAATATGTAACTTTTAATTAATGCATTGTAAATGAAGTTGGAACAATAGCTTTAGAGCTCCGATCTATCTTTCCAACAAGATATAATATGCTCCAAACGGATAAACACTCAGCAAGATATGAGTGTCACAAATACTTAGCCTTATCTCTATGATTTAGCGTTTTCAGAGAAAATAGAGCACTTTTAGCGTAAATACAGTGTATTTTAGTAACTAGGCAATAATCCTTTGATTTTTTGAAACCAGCGCCTGAAGACAACTTTTAGAACTCGGTAAGATCTTTCAAACGAGATATTAAAGGCTTTCAACGGCACAACAAAGAGCAAAATATGATCGCATCAAATTCTACAAGAGTTCGGAGTGAAATCAGAAACATTTGTGAATACATGGTTAATATGTAACTTTTAACTAATGCAATGTAAATGAAGTTGGAACAATAGTTTTAGAGCTCCGGTTTATCTTTCCAACGAGATATAATACGCTCCAAACGGATAAACACACAGCATGATATGAGTGTCACAAACACTTAGCCTTATCTCTATGATTTAGCGGTTTCAGCGAAAATAGAGCACTTTTAGCGTAAATACAGTGTATTTTAGTAATTAGGAAATCATCCCTTGATATTCTGAAACCAGAGCCTGAAGACAAGTTTTAGAACTCGGTAAGATCTCTCCCACGAGATATTAAACGCTTTCAACGGTAAACAATAGAGCATGATATGATCGCATCACATTCTACACGAGTTCAGAGTGAAATCAGAAACACTTGTGAATATATGGTTAATCTGTAACTTTTAAATAATGCATTGTAAATGAAGTTGGAACAATAGATTTAGATCTCCGATCTATCTTTCCAACGAGATATAATACGCTCCGAACGGATAAACACACAGCAAGATATGAGTGTCACAAATACTTAGCCTTATCTCTATGATTTAGCGTTTTCAGCGAAAATAGAGCACTTTTAGCGTAAATACAGTGTATTTTAGTAATTAGGCATTCATCCCTTGATATTTTGAAACCAGCGCATGAAGACAAGTTTTAGAACTCGGTAAGATCTTTCTATCGAGATATTAAATGCTTTCAACGGCACAAAATAGAGCAAGATATGATCGCATCAAATTCTACACGAGTTCGGAGTAAAATCAGAAACATTTGTGAATATATGGTTAATCTGTAACTTTTAATTAATGCATTGTAAATGAAGTTGGAGCAATAGCTTTAGAGCCCCGATCTATCTTTCCGACGAGATATAATACGCTCCAAACGGATAAACACACAGCAAGATATGAGTGTCACAAATACTTAGCCTTATCGCTATGATTTAGCATTTTCAGCGAAAATAAAGGACTTTTAGCGTAAATAAAGTGTATTTTAGTAATTAGGCAATCATCCCTTGATATTTTGAAACCAGCGCCTGAAGACAAGTTTTAGAACTCGGTAAGATCTTTCCAACGAGATATTAAACGCTTTCAGCGGCACAAAATAAAGCAGGATATGATCGCATCAAATTCTACACGAGTTCGGAGTGAAATCAGAAACATTTGTGAATATATGGTTAATCTGTAACTTTTAATTAATAAATTATAAATGAAGTTGGAACAATAGCTTCAGAGCCCCGATCTATCTTTCCAACGAGATATAATACGCTCCAAATGGATAAACACACAGCAAGTAATGAGTGTCACAAATACTTAGCCTTATCTCTATGATTTAGCGTTTTCAGCGAAAATAGAGCACTTTTAGCGTAAATACAGTGTATTTTAGTAATTAGGCAATCATCCTTGATATTTTGAAACCAACGTCTGAAAACAAGTTTTAGAACTCGGTAAGATCTTTCCAACGAGATTCAATTTCAACGACACAAAATAGAGCAAGATATGATCGCATCAAATTCTACACGAGTTCAGAGTGCAATAAGAAATATTTGTAATAATAATAATAATAATAATAATAATAATAATAACAATAATAATAATAAAATAACAATAATAACAATAATACCCCTAATAATAATAATAATAATAATAATAATAGTAATAATGATAATAATAATAATAATAGTAATAATAATAGTAATAATAATAATAGTAATAATAATAGTAATAGTAATAGTAATAATAATAATAATAATAATAATAATAATAATAATAATAATAATAATAATAATAATAATAATAATAACAACAACAATAATAATAATATTAATAATAATAATGATGATGATGATGATGATGATGATGATGATGATGATGATAATAATAATGATAATAATAAAAATAATGATAATAATAATAATAATGATGATAATAATAATAATGATAATAATAATAATGATAATAATAACAATGATAATAATAACAATGATAATAATAACAATGATAATAATAACAATGATAATAATAACAATGATAATAATAACAATGATAATAATAACAATGATAATAATAACAATGATGATAATAACAATGATGATAATAACAATGATGATAATAACAATGATGATGATAACAATGATAATAATAATAATGATAATAATAATAATGATAATAATAATAATAATAATAATAATAATAATAACAATAATAATAAAATAACAATAATAACAATAATACCCCTAATAATAATAATAGTAATATTGATAATAATAATAATAATAGTAATAATAATAGTAATAATAATAATGGTAATAATAATAATAGTAATAATAATAGTAATAGTAATAATAATAATAATAAATATAATAATAATAACAATAATAATAAGATTAATAATAATAAGTATCTAGAAGCTAGAAGCTTGAGGCTGTTTGGGCTGAGGTATCCTTTCTTGGGATGACCCATATGATTTGTTTTGCTACTGTACAGCTGTACATAAACACTTTGGATATATATATATTTACAGTTTATCCAAAAAAATAGAACTCAGTAAGATATTTCTAACGAGATATTAAACGCTTTCAACGGCACAAAATAGAGCAAGATATGATCGCATCAAATTCTACACGAGTTCGGAGTGAAATCAGAAACATTTGTGAATATATGGTTCAGCTGTAACTTTTAATTAATGCATTGTAAATGAAGTTGGAACAATAGCTTTATATCTCTGATCTATCTTTCCAACGAGATATAATACGCCCCAAACGGATAAACACACAGCAGGATATGAGTGTCACAAATACTTAGCCTTATCTCTACGATTTAGCGTTTTCAGCTAAAATAGAGCACTTTTAGCGTAAATACAGTGTATTTTAATAATTAGGAAATGATCCCTTGATATTTTGAAACCAGCGCCTGAAGACAAGTTTTATAACTCGGTAAGATCTTTCCATCGAGATATTAAACGCTTTCAACGGGACAAAATAGAGCAAGATATGATCACATCAAATTCTACACGAGTTCGGAGTGAAATCAGAAACATTTGTGAATATATGGTTAATCTGTAACTTTTAATTAATGCATTGTAAATGAAGTTGGAACAATAGCTTTACAGCTCCGATCTATCTTTACAACGCGATATAATACGTTCCAAAGGGATAAACACACAGCAAGATATGAGTGTCACAAATACATAGCCTTATCTCTATGATTTAGCGTTTTCAGCGAAAATAGAGCACTTTTAGCGTAAATACAGTGTATTTTAGTAATTAGGTAATCATCCCTTGATATTCTGAAACCAGAGCCTGAAGAAAATTTTTAGAACTCGGTAAGATCTTTCCAACGAAGTATTAAACGCTTTCAACGGCACAAAATAGAGCATGATATGATCGCATCACATTCTACACGAGTTCGGAGTGAAATCAGAAACATTTGTGAATATATGGTTAAACTGTAACTTTTAATTAATGCATTGTAAATGAAGTTGGAACAGTAGCTTTAGAGCTCCGATATATCTTTCCAACGAGATATAATACGCTCCAAACGGATAAACACACAGCAAGATAAGAGTGTCACAAATACTTAGCCTTATCTCTATGATTTAGCGTTTTCAGCGAAAATAGAGCACTTTTAGCGTAAATACAGTGTATTTTAGTAATTACGAAATCATCCTTTGATATTTTGAAACCAGATCCTGAAGACAAGTTTTAGAACTCGGTAAGATCTTTCCAATGAGATATTAAACGCTTTCAACGGCACAAAATAGAGCAAGATATGATCGCATCAAATTCTACACGAGTTCGGAATGAAATCAGAAACATTTGTGAATATATGGTTAATCTGTAACTTTTAATTAATGCATTGTAAATTAATTTGGAACAATAGCTTTAGATCTCCGATCTATGTATCCAACGAGATATAATACGCTCCAAACGGATAAACACACAGCATGATATGGTTGTCACAAATACTTAGCTTTTTCTCTATGATTTAGCGTTTTCAACGAAAATAGGGCACTTTTAGCATAAATACAGTGTATTTTAGTAATTAGGCAATCATCCCTTGATATTTTGAAACCAGCGCCTGTAGAAACCTTTTAGAACTCGGTAAGATCATTCCAACGAGATATTAAACGCTTTCTACGGAACAAAATAGAGCAATATATGATCGCATCAAATTCTACACGAGTTCGGAGTGAAATCAGAAACATTTGTGAATATATGGTTAATCTGTAACTTTTAATTAATGCATTGTAAATGAAGTTGGAACTATAGCTTTAGAGATCCGATCTATCTTTCCAACGAGATATAATACGCTCCAAACGGATAAACACACAGCAAGATATGAGTGTCACAAATACTTAGTCTTATCTCTATGATTTAGCGTTTTCAGCGAAAATAGAGCACTCTTAGCGTAAATACAGTGTAGTTTAGTAATTAGGCAATCATCCCTTGATAGTTTGAAACCAGCGCCTGAAGACAAGTTTTAGAACTCGCTAAGATCTTTCTAACGAGATATTAAACGCTTTCAACAGCACAAAATAGAGCAAGATATGATCACATCAAATTCTACACGAGTTCGGAGTGAAATCAGAAACATTTGTGAATATATGGTTAATATGTAACTTTTAATTAATGCATTGTAAATGAAGTTGGAACAATAGCTTTATAGCTCCGATCTATCTTTCTAAATAGATATAATACGCTCCAAATGGATAAACACGCAGCAAGATATGAGTGTCACAAATACTTAGCCTTATTTCTATGATTTAGCGTTTTCAGCGAAAATAGAGCACTTTTAGCGTAAATACAGTGTATTTTAGTAATTAGGAAATCATCCCTTGATATTTTGAAACCAGCGCCTGAAGACATGTTTTAGAACTCGGTATGATATTTCCAACGTTATATTAAACGCTTTCAACGGCACAAAATAGAGGAAGATATGATGGCATCAAATTCTACACGAGTTCGGAGTGAAATCAGAAACATTTGTGAATATATCGTTAATCTGTATCTTTTAATTAATGTCATGTAAATGAAGTTGCAACAATAGCTTTAGAGATCCGATCAATCTTTCCAACGAGATATAATACGATCCAAACGGATAAACACAGAGCAAGATATGAGTGTCACAAATACTTAGCGTTTTTAGCTAAAATAGAGCACTTTTAGCGTGGATACAGTGTATTTTAGTAATTAGGAAATCATCCCTTGATATTTTGAAACCAGCGCCTGAAGACAAGTTTTAGAACTCGGTACGATCTTTCCATCGAGATATTAAACGCTGTCAACGGCACAAAAGAGAGCAAGATATGATCGCATCAAATTCTACACGAGTTCGGAGTGAAATCAGAAACATTTGTGAATATATGGTTAATCTGTAACTTTTAATTAATGCATTGTAAATGAAGTTGGAACAATAGCTTTATAGCTCCGATCTATCTTTCCAAGGAGATATAATACGCTCCAAACGGATAAACACACAGCAAGATATGAGTGTCACAAATACTTAGCGTTATCTCTATGATTTAGCGTTTTCAGCGAAAATAGAGCACTTTTAGCGTAAATACAGTGTATTTTAGTAATTAGGCAATCATCCCTTGATATTCTGAAACCAGAGCCTGAAGACAAGTTTTAGAACTCGGTAAGATCTTTCCAACGAGATATTAAACGCTTTCAACGGCACAAAATAGAGCATGATATGATCGCATCGCATTCTACACGAGTTCGGAGTGAAATCAGAAACATTTGTGAATATATGGTTAATCTGTAACTTTTAAATAATGCATTCTAAATGAATTTGGAACAATAGCTTTAGAGATCCGATGTATCTTTCCAACGAGATATAATACGATCCAAACGGATAAACACACTGCAAGATATGAGTGATACAAATACTTAGCCTTATCTCTATCACTAGTGGAAAATATGGATTTAATAACGGTTATAATGGACTTTTAATAACGGTTCAGAACCGTTATTGTTGCAGCACCTATTAAAAGTCCGGTACTTTTAATATGGGTTCGGGAACCGTTATGAAAGTTTTTTTAATAACGATTCAATTGGGCTTTTAATAACGGTTGTAGGCCGATATAGTTGCTGCACATGTTAAAAGTCCGGCACATTTAATAAGGGTTAATACAGAACCGTTATTGAAACATTCAACAACGGTTATACATCAACCGTTATTAAAGATTTTCAATATGGGATTAATCAACCCATATGAAATGTCTTCCTAACATTTAATTCATACCCAGCTATTTCTAAATATCAAAAATTTATACATATCATCATAGGAACATTTATCGCAACAAAGTAAACAAATGATAATATCATTGCTCATAACTAATAAAATTCCACATTCATATTGTTTTGATCCAAAAATATTCAGCAAAAACTAGGTATGAGTTCACAACATTCATCAAAAACTAACTTTGAATTCACTAAAACTATGAGTTCAAAAAAGTTATCAAAAACTAGTTAAGAGTCTTAAAATTATATCAAATATCCGTAGCTTCGCAGAAAAATGACTTGTCCAATCCATTAATAGAAGGATGAAGGTTGATCGCATCAGATGCTTCTTCCTCGTCCCATAAATACAAAGAGCAAGGGGGTGATAATATGTTTAAAACGGATAAACACACAGCAAGATATGAGTGTCACAAATACTTAGCCTTATCTCTATGATTTAGCGTTTTCAGCGAAAATAGAGCACTTTTACCATAAGTACAGTGTATTTTAGTAATTAGGCAATGCTCCCTTGATATTATGAAACCAGATCCTGAAGACAAGTTTTAGAACTCGGCAAGAGCTTTCCGACGAGATATTAAACGCTTTCAACGGCACAAAATAGAGAAAGATATGATCGCATCAAATTCTACACGAGTTCGGAGTGAAATCAGAAACATTTGTGAATATATCGTTAATCTGTAACTTTTAATTAATGCATTGTAAATAAAGTTGGAACAATAGCTTTAGAGCTCCGATCTATCTTTTCAAAGAGATATAATACGCTCCAAACGGATAAACACACAGCAAGATATGAGTGTCACAAATACTTAGCCTTTTCTCTATGACTTAGCGTTTTAAGCGAAAATAGAGCACTTTTAGCGTAAATACAATGTATTTTAGTAATTAGGCAATCATCCCTTGATATTATGAAACCAGCGCCTGAAAACAAGTTTTAGATCTCGGTAAGATCTTTCCAACGAGATATTAAACAATTTCAACGACAAAAAATAGAGCAAGATATGATCGCATCAAGTTCTACACGAGTTCGGAGTGAAATCAGAAACATTTGTTTATATATGGTTAATTTGTAACTTTTAATTAATGCATTGTAAATGAAGTTGGAACAATAGATTTAGATCTCCGATCTATCTTTCCAACGAGATATAATACGCCCCAAACGGATAAACACACAGCAGGATATGAGTGTCACAAATACTTAGCCTTATCTGTATGATTTAGCGTTTTCAGCTAAAATAGAGCACTTTTAGCGTAAATACAGTGTATTTTAGTAATTAGGCACTAATCCCTTGATTTATTGAAACCAGCGCCTGAAGACAAGTTTTAGAACTCGGTATGATCTTTCAAACGAGATATTAAACGCTTTCAATGGCACAACAAAGAGCAAGATGTGATCGCATCAAATTCTACACGAGTTCAGAGTGAAATCAGAAAATTGTGAATATATGGTTACTCTGTAACTCTTAATTAATGCATTGTAAATGAAGTTGGAACAATAGCTTTAGAGCTTCGATCTATCTTTCCAACGAGATATAATACGCTCCAAACGGATAAACACACAGCAATCTCTATGATTTAGCGTTTTCAGCGAAAATAGAGCACTTTTAGCGTAAATACAGTGTATTACTATTTTTGATACTATTATTATTATTATTATTATTATTATTATTATTATTTTTATTCTTATTATTATTATTATTATTATTTATTATTATTATTATTATTATTATTATTATTATTATTATTATTATTATTATTATTATTATTATTATTATTATTATTATTATTATTATTATTATTATTAGTAGCTCCGATTTATCTTTCCAACGAGATATAATACGCTCCAAACGGTTAAACACACAGCAAGATATGAGTGTCACAAATACTTAACCTTATCTCTATGATTTAGCGTTTTCAGCGAAAATAGAGCACTGTTAGCGTAAGTACAGTGTATTTTAGTAATTAGGCAATGCTCCCTTGATAATTTGAAACCAGATCCTGAAGACAAGTTTTAGAACTCGGTAAGAGCTTTCCAACGAGATATTAAACGCTTTCAACGGCACAAAATAGAGAAAGATATGATCGCATCAAATTCTACACGAGTTCGGAGTGAAATTAGAAACATTTGTGAATATATGGTTAATCTGTAACTTTTAATTAATGCATTGTAAATGAAGTTGGAACAATAGCTTTAGAGCTCCGATCTATCTTTCCAACGAGATATAATACGCTCCAAACGGATAAACACACAGCAAGATATGAGTGTCACAAATACTTAGCCTTATCTCTATGATTTAGCGTTTTCAGCGAAAATAGATCACTTTTAGCGTAAATACAGTGTATTTTAGTAATTAGGCAATGATCCCTTGATATTTTAAAACCAGCGCCTGAAGACAAGTTTTAGAAATAGGTAAGATCTTTCCAACGACATATTAGACGTTTTCAACGGCACAAAATAGAGCAAGATATGATCATATCAAATTCTACACGAGCTCGCAGTGAAATCAGAAACATTTGTAAATATATGGTTAATCTGTAACTTTTAATTAATGCATTGTAAATGAAGTTGGAACAATAGCTTTAGAGCTCAGATCTATCTTCCAACGAGATATAATACGCTCCAAACGGATAAACACACAGCAAGATATGAGTGTCACAAATACTTAGCCTTATCTCTATGATTTAGCGTTTTCAAAGAAAATAGAGCACTTTTAGCGTAAATACAGTGTATTTTAGTAATTGGGCAATCATCCCTTGATATTTTGAAACCAGCGCCTAAAGACAAGTTTTAGAAAATGGTAAGATCTTTCCAACGAGATATTAAACGCTTTCAGTGGCACAAAATAGAGCAAGATATGATCGCATCAAATCTACACGAGTTCGGAGTGAAATCAGAAACATTTGTGAATATATGGTTAATCTGTAACTTTTAATTAATGCATTGTAAATGAAGTTGGAACAATAGCTTTAGAGCTCCGATCTATCTTTTAAACGAGATATAATACGCTCCAAACGGATAAACACACAGCAAGATATGAGTGTCACAAATACTTAGCCTTATCTCTATGATTTAGCGTTTTCAGCGAAAATAGAGTACTTTTAGCGTAAGTACAGTGTATTTTAGTAATTAGGCAATCATCCCTTGATATATTGACACAGCAAGATATGAGTGTCACAAATACTTAGCCTTATCTCTATGATTTAGCGTTTTCAGCGAAAATAGAGCACGTTTCGCGTAAATACAGTGTATTTTAGTAATTAGGCAATCATCCCTTGATATTCTGAAACCAGAGCCTGAAGACAAGTTTTAGAACTCGGTAAGATCTTTCCCACGATATATTAAACGCTTTCAACAGCACAAAATAGAGCAATATATGATCGCATTTAATTTTACACGAGTTCGGAGTGAATTCACAAACATTTGTTTATATATGGTTAATTTGTAACTTTTAATTAATGCATTTTAAATGAAGTTGGAACAATAGCTTTAGAGCTCCGATCTATCTTTCCAACGAGATATAATACGCCCCAAACGGATAAACACACAGCAGGATATGAGTGTCACAAATACTTAGCCTTATCTCTATGATTTAGCGTTTTCAGCTAAAATAGAGCACTTTTAGCGTAAATACAGTGTATTTTAGTAATTAGGCAATAATCCTTTGATATTCTGAAACCAGCGCCTGAAGACAAGTTTTAGAAATCGGTATGATCTTTCAAACGAGGTATTAAACGCTTTCAATGGCACAACAAAGAGCAAGATGTGATCGCATCAAATTCTACACGAGTTCAGAGTGAAATCAGAAACATTTGTGAATATATGGTTAATCTTTCCAACGAGATATTAAACGCTTTCAACGGCACAAAATAGAGCAAGATATGATCGCATCATATTCTACAGAGTTCGGAGTGAAATCAGAAACATTTGTGAATATATGGTTAATCTGTAACTTTTAATTAATGCATTGTAAATGAAGTTGGAACAATAGCTTTAGAGCTCCGATCTATCTTTCCAACGAGATATAATACGCTCCAAATGGATCAACACACAGCAAGATCTGAGTGTCACACATACTTAGCCTTATCTCTATGATTTAGCGTTTTCAGCGAAAATAGAGCACTTTTAGCGTAAATACAGTGTATTTTAGTAATTAGGCAATCATACCTTGATATTTTGAAACCAGCGCCAAAAGACAAGTTTTAGAACTCGGTAAGATCGTTCCAACGAGATATTAAACGCTTTCCACGGCACAAAATAGAGCAAGATATGATCGCATCACATTCTACACGAGTTTGGAGTGAAATCAGAAACATTTGTGAATATATGGGTAATCTGTAACTTTTAATTAATGAATTGTAAATGAAGTTGGAACAATAGCTTTAGATCTCCGATCTATCTTTCCAACGAGATATAATACGCTCCAAACGGATAAACACACAGCAAGACATGAGTGTCACAAATGCTTAGCCTTATCTCTATGATTTAGCGTTTTCAGCGAAAACAGAGCACTTTTAGTGTAAATACAGTGTATTTTAGTAATTAGACAATCATCCCTTGATATATTGAAAGCAGCGCCTGTATTTTAGTATTTTAGGAATTTTCCCCACACACTAGGGACTCCCAGCTTACTAAGAAGTTGGGGCTGATCCGAGACATCCTTGTCTCAAAATATGATTCCATTGAGAGAACAAAAACAGCCCTCTCTAAGATGGTTACAAATGGGAAATTGTGCTCTTCAAAAGTGTATGACTTGATTAGATTCAAGGGCACCAAAACATGTGTGGATGCCTTTTATTTGGAAAGCTTACATACCTCTTAAGTTCTCATTCATTGCATGTCTTGCCTTCCGCAACCGCCTTGCAACGTATGATAATCTTAGTAGGATTGATGTGATTAACACTTGCCCATTTTGCAAGGGTGAACCGGAGACGGTGCCACACCTTTTCTTTGGTTGTGAATTTACAGGCACAGTTTGGAGCAAGGTAAGAGCATGGATTGAAATCGGTAAGATCTTTCAAACGAGATATTAAACGCTTTGAACGGCACAAAATAGAGCAAGATATGATCGCATCAAATTCTACACGAGTTCGGAGTGAAATCAAAAACATTTGTGAATATATCGTTAATCTGTAACCTGTAATTAATGCATTGTTAATGAAGTTGGAACAATAGCTTTAGAGCTCCGACCTATCTTTCCAACGAGATATAATACGCTCCAAACCGATAAACACACAGCAAGATATGAGTGTCACAAATACTTAGCCTTATCTCTATGATTTAGCGTTTTCAGCGAAAATAGAGCACTTTTAGCGTAAATACAGAGTATTTTAGTAATTAGGCAATCGTCCCTGGATATTTTGAAACCAGCGCCTGAAGACAAGTTTTAGAACTCCGTAAGATCTTTCCAACGAGATATTAAACGCTTTCAACGGCACAAAATAGAGCAAGATATGATCGCATCAAATTCTACACGAGTTCGGAGTGAAATCAGAAACATTTGTGAATATATGGTTAATCTGTAACTTTTAATTAATGCATTGTAAATGAAGTTGGAACAATAGCTTTAGAGCTCCGATCTATCTTTCCAACGAGATATAATACGCTCCAAACGGATAAACACACTGCAAGATATGAGTGTCACAAATAATAAGCCTTATCTCTATGATTTAGCGTTTTCAGCGAAAATAGAGCACGTTTAGCGTAAATACAGTGTATTTTAGTAATTAGACAATCATCGCTTGATATTAGGAAACCAGCGCCTGAAGACAAGTTTTAGAACTCGGTAAGGTCTTTCCAACGAGATATTAAAAGCTTTCAACGGCACAAAATAGAGCAAGATATGATCGCATCAAATTCTACACGAGTTCGGAGTGAAATCAGAAACATTTGTGAATATATGGTTAATCTGTAACTTTTAATTAACGCATTGTAAATGAAGTTGGAACAATAGCTTTAGAGCTTCGATCTATCTTTCCAACGAGATATAATACGATCCAAACGGAAAACACACAGCAAGATATGAGTGTCACAAATACTTAGCCTTATCTCTATGATTTAGCGTTTTCAGCAAAAATAGTGAACTTACCGAGTTATAAAACTTGTCTTCAGGATATGGTTTCAGAATATCAAGGGATGATTGCCTACTTACTAAAATACACTGTATTTACGCTAAAAGTGATCTATTTTCGCTGAAAACGCTAAATCATATAGATAAGGCTAAGTATTTGTGACACTCATATCTTGCTGTGTGTTTATCCGTTTGGAGCGTATTATATCTTATTGGAAAGATAGATCGGAGCTCTAAATCTATTGTTCCAACTTCATTTACAATGCATTAATTAAAAGTTACAGATTAACCATATATTCACAAATGTTTCTGATTTCACTCCGAACTCGTGTAAAATTAAATGCGATCATATATTGCTCTATTTTGTGCTGTTGAAAGCGTTTAATATATCGTGGGAAAGATCTTACCGAGTTCTAAAACTTGTCTTCAGGCTCTGGTTTCAGAATATCAAGGGATGATTGCCTAATTACTAAAATACACTGTATTTACGCGAAACGTGCTCTATTTTCGCTGAAAACGCTAAATCATAGAGATAAGGCTAAGTATTTGTGACACTCATATCTTGCTGTGTGTTTATCCATTTGGAGCGTATTATATCTCGTTGGAAAGATAGATCGGGGATCTAAAGCTGTAGTTACAACTTCATTTACAATGCATTAATTAAAAGTTACAGATTAACCATATATTCACAAATGTTTCTGATTTCACTCCGAACTCGTGTAGAATTTGATGCGATCATATCTTGCTCTATTTTGTGCCGTTGAAAGCCTTTAATATCTCGTTGGAAAGATCGTACCGAGTTCTAAAACTTGTCTTCAGGCGCTGATTTAAAAATATCAAGGGATGATTGCCTAATTACTAAAATACACTGTATATACGCTAAAAGTGCTCTATTTTTGATGAAAACGCTAAATCATAGAGATAATGCTAAGTATTTATGACACTCATATCTTGCTGTGTGTTTATCCGTTTGGGGCGTATTATATCTCGTTGGAAAGTTAGATCGGAGCTCTAAAGCTATTGTTCCAACTTCATTTACAATTCATTAATTAAAAGTTACAAGTTAACCATATATAAACAAATGTTTCTGATTTCACTCCGAACTCGTGTAGAATTTGATGCGATCATATCTTGCTCTATTTTGTGTCGTTGAAATTGTTTAATATCTCGTTGGAAAGATCTTACCGAGATCTAAAACTTGTTTTCAGGCGCTGGTTTCAGAATATCAAGGGATGATTGCCTAATTACTAAAATACACTGTACTTACGCTAAAAGTGCTCTATTTTCGCTGAAAACGCTAAATCATAGAGATAAGGCTAAGTATTTGTGACACTCATATCTTGCTGTGTGTTTATCCGTTTGGAGCGTATTATATCTCGTTTAAAAGATAGATCGGAGCTCTAAAGCTATTGTTCCAACTTCATTTACAATGCATTAATTAAAAGTTACAGATTAACCATATATTCACAAATGTTTCTGATTTCACTCCGAACTCATGTAGATTTGATGCGATCATATCTTGCTCTATTTTGTGCCACTGAAAGCGTTTAATATCTCGTTGGAAAGATCTTACCATTTTCTAAAACTTGTCTTTAGGCGCTGGTTTCAAAATATCAAGGGATGATTGCCCAATTACTAAAATACACTGTATTTACGCTAAAAGTGCTCTATTTTCTTTGAAAACGCTAAATCATAGAGATAAGGCTAAGTATTTGTGACACTCATATCTTGCTGTGTGTTTATCCGTTTGGAGCGTATTATATGTCGTTGGAAGATAGATCTGAGCTCTAAAGCTATTGTTCCAACTTCATTTACCATGCATTAATTAAAAGTTACAGATTAACCATATATTCACAAATGTTTCTAATTTCGCTCCGAACTCGTGTAGAATTTGATGCGATCATATCTTTCTCTATTTTGTGCCGTTGAAAGCGTTTAATATCTCGTTGGAAAGCTCTTACCGAATTCTAAAACTTGTCTTCAGGATCTGGTTTCAAAATATTAAGGGAGCATTGCCTAATTACTAAAATACACTGTACTTACGCTAACAGTGCTCTATTTTCGCTGAAAACGCTAAATCATAGAGATAAGGTTAAGTATTTGTGACACTCATATCTTGCTGTGTGTTTAACCGTTTGGAGCGTATTATATCTCGTTGGAAAGATAAATCGGAGCTACTAATAATAATAATAATAATAATAATAATAATAATAATAATAATAATAATAATAATAATAATAATAATAATAATAATAATAATAATAATAATAATAATAAATAATAATAATAATAATAATAAGAATAAAAATAATAATAATAATAATAATAATAATAGTATCAAAAATAGTAATACACTGTATTTACGCTAAAAGTGCTCTATTTTCGCTGAAAACGCTAAATCATAGAGATTGCTGTGTGTTTATCCGTTTGGAGCGTATTATATCTCGTTGGAAAGATAGATCGAAGCTCTAAAGCTATTGTTCCAACTTCATTTACAATGCATTAATTAAGAGTTACAGATTAACCATATATTCACAAATGTTTCTGATTTCACTCTGAACTCGTGTAGAATTTGATGCGATCACATCTTGCTCTTTGTTGTGCCATTGAAAGCGTTTAATATCTCGTTTGAAAGATCATACCGAGTTCTAAAACTTGTCTTCAGGCGCTGGTTTCAATAAATCAAGGGATTAGTGCCTAATTACTAAAATACACTGTATTTACGCTAAAAGTGCTCTATTTTAGCTGAAAACGCTAAATCATACAGATAAGGCTAAGTATTTGTGACACTCATATCCTGCTGTGTGTTTATCCATTTGGGGCGTATTATATCTCGTTGGAAAGATAGATCGGAGATCTAAATCTATTGTTCCAACTTCATTTACAATGCATTAATTAAAAGTTACAAATTAACCATATATAAACAAATGTTTCTGATTTCACTCCGAACTCGTGTAGAACTTGATGCGATCATATCTTGCTCTATTTTTTGTCGTTGAAATTGTTTAATATCTCGTTGGAAAGATCTTACCGAGATCTAAAACTTGTTTTCAGGCGCTGGTTTCATAATATCAAGGGATGATTGCCTAATTACTAAAATACATTGTATTTACGCTAAAAGTGCTCTATTTTCGCTGAAAACGCTAAGTCATAGAGAAAAGGCTAAGTATTTGTGACACTCATATCTTGCTGTGTGTTTATCCGTTTGGAGCGTATTATATCTCTTTGAAAAGATAGATCGGAGCTCTAAAGCTATTGTTCCAACTTCATTTACAATGCATTAATTAAAAGTTACAGATTAACGATATATTCACAAATGTTTCTGATTTCACTCCGAACTCGTGTAGAATTTGATGCGATCATATCTTTCTCTATTTTGTGCCGTTGAAAGCGTTTAATATCTCGTCGGAAAGCTCTTGCCGAGTTCTAAAACTTGTCTTCAGGATCTGGTTTCATAATATCAAGTGAGCATTGCCTAATTACTAAAATACACTGTACTTATGGTAAAAGTGCTCTATTTTCGCTGAAAACGCTAAATCATAGAGATAAGGCTAAGTATTTGTGACACTCATATCTTGCTGTGTGTTTATCCGTTTGGAACGTATTATATCTCGTTGGAAAGATAGATCGGAGATCTAAAGCTATTGTTCCAACTTTATTTACAATGCATTAATTTAAAGTTACCGATTAACCATATATTCACAAATGTTTCTGATTTCACTCCGAACTCGTGTAGAATGTGATGCGATCATATCATGCTCTATTTTGAGCCGTTGAAAGCGTTTAATATGTCGTTGGAAAGATCTTACCGAGTTCTAAAACTTGTCTTCAGGCTCTGGTTTCAGAATATCAAGGGATGATTGCCTAATTACTAAAATACACTGTATTTACGCTAAAAGTGCTCTATTTTCTCTGAAAATCACTGGTTGCATGTAAATATTTTTTAATCATGAATCTAATTGTGATTTTGCAAACCAGATGGGGTTTTTCTAATTGAAATTGACCGGATACTCAAACCTGGAGGTTATTTTGTTTTAACCTCACCCTCAAAATCAGCAGCAAGGAGGTTCTATCAATACTAAGACCGGAAGTGTATCAACTCTAGAGGAAGACTCTAGATCCTCAATGTGCATCTATATATGTAAGGCTAGTTTGAAGCAATTGTAAAAGTGTCACACTTTAGTTTTTCCTATAGCTACTGCAGATTAAACTTATATTGTTTCTTACATTATTGGCATTTATGGAGTCTCATGCTTACCTTCGACAACTTGATTTTGTTTCTTACCATTTATTTTGCTCTCTATTTCCTTTTCTGTTGGATTGTTTCCTGTGTTACTAGTAAGCCCATCATGCTAATTAATATAACATTGATTTTATATTGCAGCAAGCAGAGAAGTGTGCCTGTTTGTAAAGGAGATGATTTTTAAACATATTATCACCCCCTTGCTCTTTGTATTTATGGGACGAGGAAGAAGCATCTGATGCGATCAACCTTCATCCTTCTGTTAATGGATTGGACCAGTCATTTTTCTGCGAAGCTACGGATATTTGATATAATTTTAAGACTCTTAACTAGTTTTTGATAACTTTTTTGAACTCATAGTTTTAGTGAATTCAAAGTTATTTTTTGATGAATGTTGTGAACTCATACCTAGTTTTTGCTGAATATTTTTGGATCAAAACAATATGAATGTGGAATTTTATTAGTTATGAGCAATGATATTATCATTTGTTTACTTTGTTGCGATAAATGTTCCTATGATGATATGTATAAATTTTTGATATTTAGAAATAGCTGGGTATGAATTAAATGTTAGGAAGACATTTCATATGGGTTGATTAATCCCATATTGAAAATCTTTAATAACGGTTGATGTATAACCGTTATTGAATGTTTCAATAACGGTTCTGTATTAACCCTTATTAAATGTGCCGGACTTTTAACATGTGCAGCAACTATATCGGCCTACAACCGTTATTAAAAGCCCAATTGAATCGTTATTAAAAAAACTTTCATAACGGTTCCCGAACCCATATTAAAAGTACCGGACTTTTAATAGGTGCTGCAACAATAACGGTTCTGAACCGTTATTAAAAGTCCATTATAACCGTTATTAAATCCATATTTTCCACTAGTGATAGAGATAAGGCTAAGTATTTGTATCACTCATATCTTGCAGTGTGTTTATCCGTTTGGATCGTATTATATCTCGTTGGAAAGATACATCGGATCTCTAAAGCTATTGTTCCAAATTCATTTAGAATGCATTATTTAAAAGTTACAGATTAACCATATATTCACAAATGTTTCTGATTTCACTCCGAACTCGTGTAGAATGCGATGCGATCATATCATGCTCTATTTTGTGCCGTTGAAAGCGTTTAATATCTCGTTGGAAAGATCTTACCGAGTTCTAAAACTTGTCTTCAGGCTCTGGTTTCAGAATATCAAGGGATGATTGCCTAATTACTAAAATACACTGTATTTACGCTAAAAGTGCTCTATTTTCGCTGAAAACGCTAAATCATAGAGATAACGCTAAGTATTTGTGACACTCATATCTTGCTGTGTGTTTATCCGTTTGGAGCGTATTATATCTCCTTGGAAAGATAGATCGGAGCTATAAAGCTATTGTTCCAACTTCATTTACAATGCATTAATTAAAAGTTACAGATTAACCATATATTCACAAATGTTTCTGATTTCACTCCGAACTCGTGTAGAATTTGATGCGATCATATCTTGCTCTCTTTTGTGCCGTTGACAGCGTTTAATATCTCGATGGAAAGATCGTACCGAGTTCTAAAACTTGTCTTCAGGCGCTGGTTTCAAAATATCAAGGGATGATTTCCTAATTACTAAAATACACTATATCCACGCTAAAAGTGCTCTATTTTAGCTAAAAACGCTAAGTATTTGTGACACTCATATCTTGCTCTGTGTTTATCCGTTTGGATCGTATTATATCTCGTTGGAAAGATTGATCGGATCTCTAAAGCTATTGTTGCAACTTCATTTACATGACATTAATTAAAAGATACAGATTAACGATATATTCACAAATGTTTCTGATTTCACTCCGAACTCGTGTAGAATTTGATGCGATCATATCTTCCTCTATTTTGTGCCGTTGAAAGCGTTTAATATAACGTTGGAAATATCATACCGAGTTCTAAAACATGTCTTCAGGCGCTGGTTTCAAAATATCAAGGGATGATTTCCTAATTACTAAAATACACTGTATTTACGCTAAAAGTGCTCTATTTTCGCTGAAAACGCTAAATCATAGAAATAAGGCTAAGTATTTGTGACACTCATATCTTGCTGCGTGTTTATCCATTTGGAGCGTATTATATCTATTTAGAAAGATAGATCGGAGCTATAAAGCTATTGTTCCAACTTCGTTTACAATGCATTAATTAAAAGTTACATATTAACCATATATTCACAAATGTTTCTGATTTCACTCCGAACTCGTGTAGAATTTGATGTGATCATATCTTGCTCTATTTTGTGCTGTTGAAAGCGTTTAATATCTCGTTAGAAAGATCTTAGCGAGTTCTAAAACTTGTCTTCAGGCGCTGGTTTCAAACTATCAAGGGATGATTGCCTAATTACTAAACTACACTGTATTTACGCTAAGAGTGCTCTATTTTCGCTGAAAACGCTAAATCATAGAGATAAGACTAAGTATTTGTGACACTCATATCTTGCTGTGTGTTTATCCGTTTGGAGCGTATTATATCTCGTTGGAAAGATAGATCGGATCTCTAAAGCTATAGTTCCAACTTCATTTACAATGCATTAATTAAAAGTTACAGATTAACCATATATTCACAAATGTTTCTGATTTCACTCCGAACTCGTGTAGAATTTGATGCGATCATATATTGCTCTATTTTGTTCCGTAGAAAGCGTTTAATATCTCGTTGGAATGATCTTACCGAGTTCTAAAAGGTTTCTACAGGCGCTGGTTTCAAAATATCAAGGGATGATTGCCTAATTACTAAAATACACTGTATTTAAGCTAAAAGTGCCCTATTTTCGTTGAAAACGCTAAATCATAGAGAAAAAGCTAAGTATTTGTGACAACCATATCATGCTGTGTGTTTATCCGTTTGGAGCGTATTATATCTCGTTGGATACATAGATCGGAGCTCTAAAGCTATTGTTCCAAATTAATTTACAATGCATTAATTAAAAGTTACAGATTAACCATATATTCACAAATGTTTCTGATTTCATTCCGAACTCGTGTAGAATTTGATGCGATCATATCTTGCTCTATTTTGTGCCGTTGAAAGCGTTTAATATCTCATTGGAAAGATCTTACCGAGTTCTAAAACTTGTCTTCAGGATCTGGTTTCAAAATATCAAAGGATGATTTCGTAATTACTAAAATACACTGTATTTACGCTAAAAGTGCTCTATTTTCGCTGAAAACGCTAAATCATAGAGATAAGGCTAAGTATTTGTGACACTCTTATCTTGCTGTGTGTTTATCCGTTTGGAGCGTATTATATCTCGTTGGAAAGATATATCGGAGCTCTAAAGCTACTGTTCCAACTTCATTTACAATGCATTAATTAAAAGTTACAGTTTAACCATATATTCACAAATGTTTCTGATTTCACTCCGAACTCGTGTAGAATGTGATGCGATCATATCATGCTCTATT
>CAMAPE010000013.1:21395000-21422500 GCA_945859875.1 Cuscuta europaea | reverse complement strand
GTGTGTTTATCCGTTTGGGGCGTATTATATCTCGTTGGAAAGATAGATCGGAGCTCTAAAGCTATTGTTCAAACTTCATTTACATTACATTAATTAAAAGTTACAGATTAACCATGTATTCACAAATGTTTTTCTTAGTTCACTCTGAACTCGTGTAAAATTTGTTGCGATCATATCTTGCTTTATTTTGTGCCGTTGAAAGCGTTTAATATCTAGTTGGAAAGATCTTACTGAGTTCTAAAACTTGTCTTCAGGCGCTGCATTTTAATTTTTTTGGATAAAGGGTAATTATATATATAATCCAAAACAGTTTCTGTACAAGTAAGGCAAAAAATATGGGGGACAAAAATGCTGCTATCCCAACATGGGATATACCATAAACCGGTGGGCTATACAATCAGTCCCAAATCACACAAAATAAGGCATGTAGCCGCACCCTATCAAATGTCAAAAAGTAATAAGCTCATGAGGGTAAATACTATATAGGATCTTATACACCATGTATTGGATCCTGGAAAAAACATCTTCCTCATGGGTCTTTTAACATTTGATAAGGTGAATGAATCGGAGCTCTAAAGATATTGTTTTAACTTCATTTACAATGCATTAATTAAAAGTTACAGATTAACCATATATTCACAAATGTTTCTGATTTCACTCCGAACTCGTGTAGAATTTGATGCGATCATATCTTTCTCTATTTTGTGCCGTTGAAAGCGTTTAATATCTCGTTGGAAAGCTCTTACCGAGTTCTAAAACTTGTCTTCAGGATCTGGTTTCAAAATATCAAGGGAGCATTGCCTAATTACTAAAATACACTGTACTTACGCTAAAAGTGCTCTATTTTCGCTGAAAACGCTAAATCATAGAGATAAGGCTAAGTATTTGTGACACTCATATCTTGCTGAGTGTTTAACCGTTTGGAGCGTATTATATCTCATTGGAAAGATAAATCGGAGCTACTACTACTACTACTACTACTACTACTAATAATAATAATAATAATAATAATAATAATAATAATAATAATAATAATAATAAAAATAATAATAATAATAATAATAATAATAATAATAATAATAATAATAATAATAATAATAATAATAATAATAATAATAATAATAATAATAATAATAATAAAATATGGTCTGGTGTGGTGTGGTTTGTTTTAGTCTGGCTGATCTGGTTTGGTTTGGTTTGGTCTGGTTTGGTCTGGTCTGGTCTGGTCTGGTCTGGGACGAATTACAGTCCAAGTAAAAACAACCTAAATCTATTGTTCCAACTTCATTTACAATGCATTAATTAAAATTTAAAGATTAACGATATATTCACAAATGTTTCTGATTTCACTCCGAACTCGTGTAGAATTTGATGCGATCATATCTTCCTCTATTTTGTGCCGTTAAAAGCGTTTAATATCTCGTTGGAAAGATCTTACCGAGTTCTAAAACATGTCTTCAGGCGTTGGTTTCAAAATATAATTGATGATTGCGTAATTACTAAAATACACTGTATTTACGCTAAATGTGCTCTATTTTCGCTGAAAACGCTAAATCTTAGAGATAAGGCTATGTATTTGTGACACTCATATCTTGCTGTGTGTTTATCCGTTTGGAGCGTATTATATATCGTTGGAAATATAGATCGGATCTCTAAAGCTATTGTTCCAACATCATTTACAATGCATTAGTTAAAAGTTACAGATTAACCATACATTCACAAATGTTTCTGATTTCACTCTGAACTCGTGTAGAATTTGATGCGATCATCTCTTGCTCTATTTTGTGTCGTTGAAAGCATTTAATATCTCGTTGGAAAGATCTTACCGAGTTCTAAAACATGTCTTTGGGCGCTGGTTTAAAAATATCAAGGGATGATTGCCTAATTACTAAAATAAACTTTATTTACGCTAACAGTGCTCTATTTTCGCTGAAAACGCTAAATCATAGAGATAAGGCTAAGTATTTGTGACACTCATATCTTGCTGTGTGTTTAACCGTTTGGAGCGTATTATATCTCGTTGGAAAGATAAATCGGAGCTAATAATAATAATAATAATAATAATAATAATAATAATAATAATAATAATAATAATAGTAATAATAATAATAATAATAATAATAATAATAATAATAATAATATAATAATAATAATAATAATAATAATCATGATAATAATCATGATAATAATCATGATAATAATCATAATAATAATAATAATAATAATAATAATAATAATAATAATAAGAATAAGAATAATAATAATAATAAGAATAATAATAATAATAATAATAGTAATAATAATAGTATCAAAAATCGTAATACACTGTATTTACGCTAAAAGTGCTCTATTTTCGCTGAAAACGCTAAATCATAGATATTGCTGTGTGTTTATCCGTTTGGAGCGTATTATATCTCGATGGAAAGATAGATCGGAGCTCTAAAGCTATTGTTCCAACTTCATTTACAATGCATTAATTAAAAGTTACAGATTAACCATATATTCACAAATGTTTCTGATTTCACTCTGAACTCGTGTAGAATTTGATGCGATCACATCTTGCTCTTTGTTGTGCCATTGGAAGCGTTTAATATCTCGTTTGAAAGATCATACCGAGTTCTAAAACTTGTCTTCAGGCGCTGGTTTCAAAAAATCAAGGGATTATTGCCTGATTACTAAAATACACTGTATTTACGCTAAAAGTGCTCTATTTTAGCTGAAAACGCTAAATCATAGAGATAAGGCTAAGTATTTGTGCACTCATATCCTACTGTGTGTTTATCCGTTTGGTGCGTATTATATCTCGTTGGAAAGATAGATCGGAGCTCTAAAGCTATTGTTCCAACTTCATTTACAATGCATTAATTAAAAGTTACAAATTAACAATATATAAACAAATGTTTCTGATTTCACTCCGAACTCGTGTAGAATTTGATGCGATCATATCTTGCTCTATTTTGTGTCGTTGAAATTGTTTTCAGGCGCTGGTTTCAGAATATCAAGGGATGATTGCTTATTTACTAAAGTACACTGTATTTACGCTAAAAGTTCTCTATTTTCTCTGAAAACGCTAAATCATAGAGATAAGGCTAAGTATTTGTGACACTCATATCTTGCTGTGTGTTTATCCGTTTGGAGCGTATTATATCTCGTTGGAAGATAGATCTGAGCTCTAAAGCTATTGTTCAAACTTCATTTACAATGCATTAATTAAAAGTTACAGATTAACCATATATTTACAAATGTTTATGATTTCACTCCGAGCTCGTGTAGAATTTGATATGATTCATATCTTGCTCTATTTTGTGCCTTTGAAAACGTCTAATATTTTGTTGGAAAGATCTTACCTAGTTCTAAAACTTGTCTTCAGGCGCTGGTTTTAAAATATCAAGGGATGATTGCCTAATTACTAAAATACACTGAATTTACGCTAAAAGTGATCTATTTTCGCTGAAAACGCTAAATCATAGAGATAAGGCTAAGTATTTGTGACACTCATATCTTGCTGTGTGTTTATCCGTTTGGAGCGTATTATATCTCGTTGGAAAGATAGATCGGAGCTCTAAAGCTATTGTTCCAACTTCATTTACAATGCATTAATTAAAAGTTACAGATTAACCATATATTCACAAATGTTTCTGATTTCACTCCGAACTCGTGTAGAATTTGATGCGATCATATCTTTCTCTATTTTATGCCGTTGAAAGCGTTTAATATCTCGTTGGAAAGCTCTTACCGAGTTCTAAAACTTGTCTTCAGGATCTGGTTTCAAAATATCAAGGGATGATTTCCTAATTACTAAAAGAAACTTTATTTACGCTAACAGTGCTCTATTTTCGCTGAAAATGCTAAATCATAGAGATAAGGCTAAGTATTTGTGACACTCATATCTTGTTGTGTGTTTAACCGTTTGGAGCGTATTATATCTCATTGGAAAGATAGATCGGATCTCTAAAGCCATTGTTCCAACTTCATTTACAATGCAATAATTAAAAGTTACAGATTAACCATATATTCACAAATGTTTCTGATTTCACTCCAAACTCGTGTAGAATTTGATGCGATCATATCTTGCTCTTTGTTGTGCCGTTGAAAGCGTTTAATATCTCGTTTGAAAGATGTTACCTAGTTGTAAAACTTGTCTTCAGGCGATGGTTTCAAAAAATCAAGTGATTATTTCCTAATTACTAAAATACACTGTATTTACGCTAAAAGTGCTCTATTTTCGCTGAAAACGCTAAATCATAGAGATAAGGCTAAGTATTTGTGACACTCATATCTTTCTGTGTGTTTATCCATTTGGAGCGTATTATATCTCGTTGGAAAGATAGATCGGGGCTCTGAAGCTATTGTTCCAACTTCATTCACAATTCATTAATTAAAAGTTACAGATTAACCATATATTCACAAAATAGAGGAAGATATGATTAATCAAGTGATTATTGCCTAATTACTGAAATACACTGTATTTACGCCAAAAGTGCTCTATTTTAGCTGAAAACGCTAAATCATAGAGATAAGGCTAAGTATTTGTGACACTCATATCTTGTTGTGTGTTTATCCATTTGGAGCGTATTATATCTCGTTGGAAAGATAGATCGGGGCTCTGAAGCTATTGTTCCAACTTCATTCACAATTCATTAATTAAAAGTTACAGATTAACCATATATTCACAAATGTTTCTGATTTCACTCCGAACTCGTGTAGAATTCGATGCGATCATATCTTGCTCTAATTTGTGTCGTTGAAAGCGTTTATAATCTCGTTGGAAAGATCTTACGGAGTTCTAAAACTTGTTTTCAGGCGCTGGTTTCAAAACATCCAGGGACGATTGCCTAATTACTAAAATACACTGTATTTACGCTAAAAGTGCTCTATTTTCGCTGAAAACGCTAAATCATAGAGATAAGGCTAAGTATTTGTGACACTCGTATCTTGCTGTGTGTTTATCCGTTTGGAGCGTATTATATCTTGTTGGAAAGACAGGTCGGAGCTCTCTCTCCAGCGCCGCAACACAAAATTTCAAAATTCTAAATCACTCTGACTGCTACAGTGTCCGATTCGGACGGTTGGGTCACTTCATGTCATCACCGACAAGTCCATGGGCCCATCTGCATTGACTTGTAAGAACAGGCTGATGACTGTCCGTTACCTTCCCCGGCGAAGCTCCGGCCGGCCAACAGAAGTATTGTTAAACAAAAGAGATCCCAGCCACGGCTTGCACGTGGCCAACTTCCCCCACCACCACCGGGTTCCGGCAGCCATCCCGGCGGCCACGGTCGAGAGAAAAATCAAGCCGGAAAGTAACCGCTGTCAACCGTGCTCCCACTCGCCACCCCCATCCCCGTCGGACCCCGGAAACCTCCGGCGGCATTGATAAGAGGCTCAGAGAAGGCGGAAGAACAGTATCCGGACAAGGTAACGATAGGCGGTTCCAACCAATGGTCTTCTCCGGTGAATCCTATACGTTTTCAGAAGAAAAACCCTTCGAACAGTTCACGGAACCAAGAGAGTCAGAGCGGATGGACATGTATTCACTCCAGCCAATCCGGTCATCTTCTCCGGCAGTATTCTCAGTCCAACTTCACCGGCAAACTCTTCGCAGTCAGAGCGTATGTATTACTAAAATACACTGTATTTACGCTAAATCATATAGATAAGGCTAAGTATTTTTGAGACTCATATCTTGCTGTGTGTTTATCCATTTGGAGCGTATGATATCTTGTTGGAAAGATAGATCGTAGCTCTAAAGCTATTGTTCCAACTTCATTTACAATGCATTAATTAAACGTTACATATTAACCATATATTCACAAATGTTTCTGATTTCGCTCCGAACTCGTGTAGGATTTGATGCGATCATATCTTGCTCTAATTTGTGCCGTTGAAAGCGTTTAATATCTCGTTGGAAATATCTTACAGAGTTCTAAAACTTGTCTTCAGGCGCTGGTTTCAAAATATCAAGGGATTATTGCCTAATTACTAAAATACACTGTATTTACGCTAAAAGTGCTCTATTTTCGCTCAAAACGCTAAATCATAGAGATAAGGCTAAGTATTTGTGACACTCATATCCTGCTGTGTGTTTATCCGTTTGGGGCGTATTATATCTCGTTGGAAAGATAGATCGGAGCTCTAAAGCTATTGTTCAAACTTCATTTACATTACATTAATTAAAAGTTACAGATTAACCATGTATTCACAAATGTTTTTCTTAGTTCACTCTGAACTCGTGTAGAATTTGTTGCGATCATATCTTGCTGTATTTTGTGCCGTTGAAAGCGTTTAATATCTAGTTGGAAAGATCTTACTGAGTTCTAAAACTTGTCTTCAGGCGCTGCATTTTAATTTTTTTGGATAAAGGGTAATTATATATATAATCCAAAACAGTTTCTGTACAAGTAAGGCAAAAAATATGGGGGACAAAAATGCTGCTATCCCAACATGGGATATACCATAAACCGGTGGGCTATACAATCAGTCCCAAATCACACAAAATAAGGCATGTAGCCGCACCCTATCAAATGTCAAAAAGTAATAAGCTCATGAGGGTAAATACTATATAGGATCTTATACACCATGTATTGGATCCTGGAAAAAACATCTTCCTCATGGGTCTTTTAACATTTGATAAGGTGAATGAATCGTAGCTCTAAAGATATTGTTTTAACTTCATTTACAATGCATTAATTAAAAGTTACAGATTAACCATATATTCACAAATGTTTCTGATTTCACTCCGAACTCGTGTAGAATTTGATGCGATCATATCTTTCTCTATTTTGTGCCGTTGAAAGCGTTTAATATCTCGTTGGAAAGCTCTTACCGAGTTCTAAAACTTGTCTTCAGGATCTGGTTTCAAAATATCAAGGGAGCATTGCCTAATTACTAAAATACACTGTACTTACGCTAAAAGTGCTCTATTTTCGCTGAAAACGCTAAATAATAGAGATAAGGCTAAGTATTTGTGACACTCATATCTTGCTGAGTGTTTAACCGTTTGGAGCGTATTATATCTCATTGGAAAGATAAATCGGAGCTACTACTACTACTACTACTACTACTACTACTAATAATAATAATAATAATAATAATAATAATAATAATAATAATAATAATAATAATAATAATAATAATAATAATAATAATAATAATAATAATAAAATATGGTCTGGTCTGGTGTGGTCTGTTTTAGTCGGGCTGATCTGGTTTGGTCTGGTTTGGTCTGGTTTGGTCTGGTATGGTCTGGTCTGGTCTGAGACGAATTACAGTCCAAGTAAAAACAACCTAAAGCTATTGTTCCAACTTCATTTACAATGCATTAATTAAAATTTAAAGATTAACGATATATTCACAAATGTTTCTGATTTCACTCCGAACTCGTGTAGAATTTGATGCGATCATATCTTCCTCTATTTTGTGCCGTTAAAAGCGTTTAATATCTCGTTGGAAAGATCTTACCGAGTTCTAAAACATGTCTTCATGCGTTGGTTTCAAAATATAATTGATGATTGCGTAATTACTAAAATACACTGTATTTACGCTAAATGTGCTCTATTTTCGCTGAAAACGCTAAATCTTAGAGATAAGGCTATGTATTTGTGACACTCATATCTTGCTGTGTGTTTATCCGTTTGGAGCGTAGTATATATCGTTGGAAATATAGATCGGATCTCTAAAGCTATTGTTCCAACATCATTTACAATGCATTAGTTAAAAGTTACAGATTAACCATACATTCACAAATGTTTCTGATTTCACTCTGAACTCGTGTAGAATTTGATGCGATCACTCTTTGGGCGCTGGTTTAAAAATATCAAGGGATGATTGCCTAATTACTAAAATAAACTTTATTTACGCTAACAGTGCTCTATTTTCGCTGAAAACGCTAAATCATAGAGATAAGGCTAAGTATTTGTGACACTCATATCTTGCTGTGTATTTAACCGTTTGTAGCGTATTATATCTCGTTGGAAAGATAAATCGGAGCTAATAATACTAATAATAATAATAATAATAATAATAATAATAATAATAATAATAATAATAATAATAATAATAATAATAATAATAATATAATAATAATAATAATAATAATAATAATAATAATCATGATAATAATCATGATAATAATCATGATAATAATCATAATAATAATAATAATAATAATAATAATAATAATAATAATAATAAGAATAATAATAATAAGAATAATAATAATAATAATAGTAATAATAATAGTATCAAAAATAGTAATACACTGTATTTACGCTAAAAGTGCTCTATTTTCGCTGAAAACGCTAAATCATAGAGATTGATGTGTGTTTATCCGTTTGGAGCGTATTATATCTCGATGGAAAGATAGATCGGAGCTCTAAAGCTATTGTTCCAACTTCATTTACAATGCATTAATTAAAAGTTACAGATTAACCATATATTCACAAATGTTTCTGATTTCACTCCAAACTCGTGTAGAATTTGATGCGATCATATCTTGCTCTTTGTTGTGCCGTTGAAAGCGTTTAATATCTCGTTTGAAATATGTTACCTAGTTCTAAAACTTGTCTTCAGGCGATGGTTTCAAAAAATCAAGTGATTATTTCCTAATTACTAAAATACACTGTATTTACGCTAAAAGTGCTCTATTTTCGCTGAAAACGCTAAATCATAGAGATAAGGCTAAGTATTTGTGACACTCATATCTTTCTGTGTGTTTATCCATTTGGAGCGTATTATATCTCGTTGGAAAGATAGATCGGGGCTCTGAAGCTATTGTTCCAACTTCATTCACATTTCATTAATTAAAAGTTACAGATTAACCATATATTCACAAAATAGAGGAAGATATGATTAATCAAGTGATTATTTCCTAATTACTGAAATACACTGTATTTACGCCAAAAGTGCTCTATTTTAGCTAAAAACGCTAAATCATAGAGATAAGGCTAAGTATTTGTGACACTCATATCTTGCTGTGTGTTTATCCATTTGGAGCGTATTATATCTTGTTGGAAAGACAGGTCGGAGCTCTAAAGCTATTGTTCCAACTTCATTAACAATGCATTAATTACAGGTTACAGATTAACGATATATTCACAAATGTTTTTGATTTCACTCCGAACTCGTGTAGAATTTGATGCGATCATATCTTGCTCTATTTTGTGCCGTTCAAAGCGTTTAATATCTCGTTTGAAAAATGGAGCAAGATATGATCCCATCAAATTCTACACGAGCTCGGAGTGAAATCAGAAACATTTGTGAATATATGGTTAATTTGTAACTTTTAATTAATGCATTGTAAATGAAGTTGGAACAATAGCTTTAGAGCTCCGATCTATCTTTCCAACGAGATATAATACGCTCCAAACGGATAAACACACAGCAAGATATGAGTGTCACAAATACTTAGCCTTATCTCTATGATTTAGCGTTTTCAGCGAAAATAGATCACTTTTAGCGTAAATAAAGTGTATTTTAGTAATTAGGCAATCATCCCTTGATATTTTAAAACCAGCGCCTGAAGACAAGTTTGAGAATTCGTTAAGATCTTTCCAACGACATATTAGACGTTTCAACGGCACCAAATAGAGCAAGATATGATCATATCAAATTCTACACGAGCTCGGAGTGAAATCAGAAACATTTGTAAATATATGGTTAATCTGTAACTTTTAATTAATGCATTGTAAATGAAGTTTGAACAATAGCTTTACAGCTCAGATCTATCTTTCCAACGAGATATAATACGCTCCAAACGGATAAACACACAGCAAGATATGAGTATCACAAATACTTAGCCTTATCTCTATGATTTAGCGTTTTCAGAGAAAATAGAGCACTTTTAGCGTAAATACAGTGTATTTTAGTAATTGGGCAATCATCCCTTGATATTTTGAAACCAGCGCCTAAAGACAAGTTTTAGAAAATGGTAAGATCTTTCCAACGAGATATTAAACGCTTTCAGTGGCACAAAATAGAGCAAGATATGATCACATCAAATCTACACGAGTTCGGAGTGAAATCAGAAACATTTGTGAATATATGGTTAATCTGTAACTTTTAAATAATGCATTGTAAATGAAGTTGGAACAATAGCTTTAGAGCTCCGATCTATCTTTTCAACGAGATATAATACGCTCCAAACGGATAAACACACAGCAAGATATGAGTGTCACAAATACTTAGCCTTATCTCTATGATTTAGCGTTTTCAGCGAAAATAGAGCACTTTTAGCGTAAATACAGTGTATTTTAGTAATTAGGCAACCATCCCTTGATTTTCTGAAACCAGCGCCTGAAAACAAGTTTTAGATCTCGGTAAGATCTTTCCAACGAGATATTAAACAATTTCAACGACACAAAATAGAGCAAGATATGATCGCATCAAATTCTACACGAGTTCGGAGTGAAATCAGAAACATTTGTGAATATATGGTTAATCTGTAACTTTTAATTAATGCATTGTAAATGAAGTTGGAACAATAGCTTTAGAGCTCCGATCTATCTTTTCAACGAGATATAATACGCTCCAAACGGATAAACACACAGCAAGATATGAGTGTCACAAATACTTAGCCTTATCTCTATGATTTAGCGTTTTCAGCGAAAATAGAGCACGTTTAGCCTAAATACAGTGTATTTTAGTAATTAGGCAATCATCCCTTGATATTCTGAAACCAGCGCCTGAAAACAAGTTTTAGATCTCGGTAAGATCTTTCCAACGAGATATTAAACAATTTCAACGACACAAAATAGAGCAAGATATGATCGCATCAAATTCTACACGAGTTCGGAGTGAAATCAGAAACATTTGTTTATATATGGTTAATTTGTAACTTTTAATTAATGCATTGTAAATGAAGTTGGAACAATAGCTGTAGAGCTCCGATCTATCTTTCCAACGAGATATAATACGCTCCAAACGGATAAACACACAGCAAGATATGAGTGTCACGAATACTTAGCCTTATCTCTATGATTTAGCGTTTTCAGCGAAAATAGAGCACTTTTAGCGTAAATACAGTGTATTTTGGTAATTAGGTTATCATCCCTTGATATTCTGAAACCAGAGCCTGAAGACAAGTTTTGGAACTCGGTATGATCTTTCCAACGAGATATTAAACGCTTTGAACGGTACAAAATAGAGCATGATATGATCGCATCACATTCTACACGAGTTCAGAGTGAAATCAGAATCATTAGTGAGTATATGGTTAATCTGTAACTTTTAATTAATCCATTGTAAATGAAGTTGGAAAATAGCTTTAGAGCTCCGATCTATCTTTCCAACGAGATATAATACGCTCCAAACGGATAAACCCACAGAAAGATGAGTGTCACAAATACTTAGCCTAATCTCTATGATTTAGCGTTTTCAGCGAAAATAGAGCACTTTTAGCGTAAATACAGTGTATTTTAGTAATCAGGCAATCATCCCTTGATATTTTGAAACCAGCTCCTGAAGACAAGTTTTAGAACTCGGTAAGATCTTTCCAACGAGATATTAAACGCTTTCAACGGCACAAAATAGAGCAAGATATGATCGCATCAAATTCGACACGAGTTCGGAGTGAAATCAGAAACATTTGTGAATATATGGTTAATCTGTAACTTTTAATTAATGCATTGTAAATGAAGTTGGAACAATAGATTTAGAGTTCCGATCTATCTTTCCAACGAGATATAATACGCTCCAACCGGATAAACACACAACAAGATATGACTGTCCAAAATACTTAGCCTTATCTCTATGATTTAGCGTTTTCAGCGAAAATAGAGCAGCTTTAGCGAAAATACAGTGTATTTTAGTAATTAGGCAATCATCCCTTGATATTTTGAAACTAGCGCCTGAAGACAAGTTTTAGAAATCGGTAAGATCTTTCAAACGAGATATTAAACGCTTTCAACGGCACAAAATAGAGCAAGATATGATCGCATCAAATTCTACACAAGTTTGGAGTGAAATAAGAAACATTTGTGAATATATGGTTAATATGTAACTTTTAATTAATGCATTGTAAATGAAGTTGGAACAATAAATTTAGACATCCGATCTATCCTTCCAACAAGATATAATACGCTCAAAACGGATAAACACACATCAAGTAATGAGTGTCACAAATACTTAGCCTTATCTCTATGATTTAGCGTTTTCAGAGAAAATAGAGCAGTTTTAGCGTAAATACAGTGTATTTTAGTAATTAGGCAATCATCCCTAGATATTCTGAAACCAGCGCCTGAAGACAAGTTTTAGAAATCGGTAAGATCTTTCCAACGAGATATTAAACGCTTTCAACGGCAAACATTAGAGCAATATATGATCGCATCAAATTCTACACGAGTTCGGAGTGAAATCAGAAACATTTGTGAATATATGGTTAATATGTAACTTTTAATTAATGCATTGTAAATGAAGTTGGAATAATAGCTTTAGAGCTCCGATCTATCTTTCTAACGAGATATAATACGCTCCAATCGTATAAACACACAGCAAGATATGAGTGTCACATATACATAGCCTTATCTCTATGATTTAGCGTTTTCAGCGAAAATAGAGCACTTTTAGCATAAATACAGTGTATTTTTGTAATTAGGCAATCATGCCTTGATATTTTGAAATCGGCGCCTGAAGAAGAGTTTTAGAACTCGGTAAGATCTTTCCAACGAGATATTAAACGCCTTGAACAGCACAAAATAGAGCAAGATATGATCGCATCAAATTCTACACGAGTTCGGCGTGAAATCAGAAACATTTGTGAATGTATGGTTAATCTGTACTTTTAACTAATGCATTGTAAATGATGTTGGAACAATAGCTTTAGATATCCGATCTATATTTCAACCAAGATATAATACCCTCCAAACGGATAAACACACAGCAAGATATGAGTGTCACAAATACTTAGCCTTATCTCTATGATTTAGCGTTTTCAGGGAAAATAGAGCACTTTTAGCGTAAATACAGTGTATTTTAGTAATTAGGCAATAATCACTTGATTTTTTGAAACCAGCGCCTAAAGACAAGTTTTAGAACTAGGTAAGATCTTTCAAACGAGATAATAAACGCTTTCAGTGGCACAAAATAGAGCAAGATATGATCACATCAAATCTACACGAGTTCGGAGTGAAATCAGAAACATTTGTGAATATATGGTTAATCTGTAACTTTTAATTAATGCATTGTAAATGAAGTTGGAACCATATCTTTAGAGCTCCGATCTATCTTTCCAACGAGATATAATACGCTCCAAACGGACAAACACACAACAAGATATGAGTGTAACAAATACTTAGCCTTATCTCTATGATTTCGCGTTTTCAGAGAAAATAGAGCACTTTTAGCGTAAATTCAGTGTATTTTAGTAATTAGGCAATCATCCCTTGATATTTTGAAACCAGCGCCTGAAGACAAGTTTTAGAACATGGTAAGATCTTTCCAACGAGATATTAAACGCTTTCAACGGCACAAAATAGAGCAATATATGATCACATTAAATTCTACACGAGTTCAAAGTGAAATCAGAAACATTTGTTTATATATGGTTAATCTGTAACTTTTAATTAATGCATTGTCAATGAAGTTGGAACAATAGCTTTAGAGCTCAGATCTATCTTTCCAACGAGATATAATACGCCCCAAACGGATAAACACACAGCAGGATATGAGTGTCACAAATACTTAGCCCTATCTCTTTGATTTAGCGTTTTCAGCTAAAATAGAGCACTTTTAGCGTAAATACAGTGTATTTCAGTAATTAGGCAATAATCACTTGATTTTTTGAAACCAGCGCCTGAAGACAAGTTTTAGAACTAGGTAAGATCTTTCAAACGAGATATTAAACGCTTTCAACGGCACAACAAAGAGCACGATATGATCGCATCAAATTCTACACGAGTTTGGAGTGAAATCAGAAACATTTGTGAATATATGCTTAATCTGTAACTTTTAATTAATGCATTGTAAATGAAGTTTGAACAATAGCTTTAGAGCTCAGATCTATCTTTCCAACGAGATATAATACGATCCAAACGGATAAACACACAGCAAGATATGAGTGTCACAAATACTTAGCCTTATCTCTATGATTTAGCGTTTTCAGAGAAAATAGAGCACTTTTAGCGTAAATACAGTGTATTTTAGTAATTAGGCAATAATCCCTTGATATTTTGAAACCAGCGCCTGAAGACAAGTTTTAGAACTAGGTAAGATTTTTCCAACGAGATATTAAACGCTTTCAAGGCACAAAATAGAGCAAGATATGATCGCATCAAATTCTACACGAGTTCGGAGTGAAATCAGAAACATTTGTGAATATATGGTTAATCTGTAACTTTTAATTAATGCATTGTAAATGAAGTTGGAACAATAGCTTTAGAGATCCGATCTATCTTTCCAACGAGATATAATACGCTCCAAACGGATAAACACACAGCAAGATATGAGTGTCACAAATACTTAGCCTTATCCCTATGATTTAGCGTTTTCAGCGAAAATAGAGCACTTTTAGCGTAAATACAGTGTATTTTAGTAATTAGGCAATCATCCCTTGATATTCTGAAACCAGCGCCTGAAGACAAGATTTAGAACTCGGTAAGATCTTTCCAACGAGATATTAAACGCTTTCAACGGCACAAAATAGAGCATGATATGATCGCATCACATTCTACACGAGTTCGGAGTGAAATCAGAAACATTTGTGAATATATGGTTAATCTGTAACTTTTAATTAATGCATTGTAAATGAAGTTGGAACAATAGCTTTAGAGATCCGATCTATCTTTCCAACGAGATATAATACGCTCCAAACGGATAAACACACAGCAAGATATGAGTGTCACAAATACTTAGCCTTATCTCTATGATTTAGCGTTTTCAGCGAAAATAGAGCACATTTAGCGTAAATACAGTGTATTTTAGTAATTAGGCAATTATCCCTTGCTATTTTCAAACCAGCGCCTGAAGACAAGTTTTAGAACTCGGTAATATCTTTCCAACGAGATAGTAAAGGCTTTCAACGGCACAAATTAGAGCAAGATATGATCGTATAAAATTCTACACGACTTCGGAGTGAAATCAGAAACATTTGTGAATATATGGTTAATCTGTAACTTTTAATTAATGCACTGTAAATGAAGTTGGAACAATAGCTTTAGAGATCCGATCTATCTTTCCAACGAGATATAATAAGCTCCAAATGGATAAACACACAGCAAGATACGAGTGTCAGAAATACTTAGCCTTATCTCTATGATTTACCGTTTTCAGAGAAAATAGAGCACTTTTAGCGTAAATACAGTGTATTTTAGTAATTAGGCAGTCATCCCTTGATATTTTGAATTCAGCGCCTGAAGACAAGTTTTAGAAGTAGGTAAGATCTTTCCAACGAGATATTAAACGCTTTCAACGGCACAAAATAGAGCAAGATATGATCGCATCAAATTCTACACGTGTTCAGAGTGAAATCAGAAACATTTGTGAATATATGGTTAATCTGTAACTTTTAATTAATGCATTGTAAATGAAGGTGGAACAATAGTTTTCGAGCCCCGATCTATCTTTCCAACGAGATATAATACGCTCCAAATGGATAAACACACAGCAAGATGTGAGTGTCACAAATACTTAGCCTTATCTCTAAGATTTAGAGTTTTCAGCGAAAATAGAGCACTTTTAGCGTAAATACAGTGTATTTTAGTAATTAGGCAATAATCACTTGATTTTTTGAAACCAGCGCCTGAAGACAAGTTTTAGAACTCGGTATTATATTTCCAACGAGATATTAAACGCTTTGAACGGCACAAAATAGAGCAAGATATAATCGCATCAAATTCTACACGAGTTCGGAGTGAAATCTGAAACATTTGTGAATATATGGTACATCTGTAACTTTTATTTAATTCATTGTAAATGAAGTTGGAACAATAGCTTTAGATCTCCGATCTATCTTTCCAACTAGATATAATACGATCCAATCAGATAAACACACAGCAAGATAAGAGTGTCACAAATACTTAGCCTTATCTCTATGATTTAGCGTTTTCAGCAAAAATAGAGAACTTTTAGCGTAAATACAGTATATTTTAGTAATTAGGCAATCATCCCTTGACATTTTGAAACCAGCGCCTGAAGACAAGTTTTAGAACTCGGTAAGATCTTTCCAACGATATATTAAACGCTTTCAGCGGCACAAAATAGAGTAAGATATGATTGCATCAAATTCTACACGAGTTCGGAGTGAAATCAGAAACATTTGTGAATATATGGTTAATCTGTAACTTTCAATTAATGAATTTGGAACAATAGCTTTAGAGCCCTGATCTATCTTTCCAACGAGATATAATACGCTCCAAATGGATAAACACACAGCAAGATATGAGTGTCACAAATACTTAGCCTTATCTCTATGATTTAGCGTTTTCAGCGAAAATAGAGCACTTTTAGTGTAAATACAGTGTATTTTAGTAATTAGGCAATCATCCATTGATATTTTGAAACCAGCGCCTGAAGACAAGTTTTAGAACTCGGTAAGATCTTTCCATCGAGATAGTAAACACTTTCAATGGCACAAAATAGAGCCAGATATGATCGCATCAAATTCTACACGAGTTCGGAGTGAAATCAGAAACATTTGTGAATATATGGTTAATCTAAAACTTTTAATTAATGCATTAGAGCTCCGATCTATCTTTCCAACGAGATATATTACGCTCCAAACGGATAAACACACAACAAGATATGAGTGTCACAGATACTTAGCCTTATCTTTATGATTTAGCATTTTCAGCGAAAATAGAGCACTTTTAGTGTAAATACGGAAATATTTGTAATAATAATAATAATAATAATAATAAAATAACAATAATAATACCCCTAATAATAATAATAGTAATAATGATGAGGATGATAATAATAATAATAATAATAATAATAATAACAATAATAATAATAGTAATAATAATAATAGTAATAATAATAATACTAATAATAATAATAATAATAGTAATAATAATAATAGTAATTATAATAATAGTAGTAAAAATAATAATAATAATAATAATAATAATAATAATAATAGTAATAATAATAGTAATAATAATAATAATAATATTAATAATAATAATAATAATAATAATAATAATAATAATAATAATAATAATAATAATAATAATAATAATGATAATGATAATAATAATAATAATGATGATGATGATGATGATGATGATGATGATGATAATAATGATAATAATAATGATAATAATGATAATGATAATAATGATACTAATAATAATAATAATGATTATAATAATAATGAGAATAATTATAATGATGATAATAATAATAATGATAATAATAATAATGATAATAATAGTAATGATAATGATAATAATAATAATAATAATGATAATAATAACAATGATAATAATAACAATCATAATAATAACAATGATAATAATAACAATGATAATAATAACAATGATAATAATAACAATGATAATAATAATAATAATAATAATAATAAGGCTAAGTTTCAAGGGATGATTGCCTAAGTACTAACATACACTGTATTTACGCTAAAAGTGCTCTATTTTTGCTGAAAACGCTAAATCATAGAGATAAGGCTAAGTATTTGTGACACTCATATCTTGCTGTGTGTTTATCCGTTTGGAGCGTATTATATCTCGTTGGAAAGATTAATCGGAGCTCTAAAGCTATTTTTCCATCTTCATTTACAATGCATTAATTAAAAGTTACAGATTAACCATATATTCACAAAGTTTTCTTATTTCACTCCGAACTCGTGTAGAATTTGATGCGATCATATCTTGCTCTATTTTGTGCCGTTGAAAGCGTTTAATATCTCGTTAGAAAGCTATTACCGAGTTCTAAAACTTGTCTTCAGGCGCTGGTTTCAAAACATCAAGCTATGATTACCTAATTAATAAAATACACTGTATTTACGCTAAAAGTGCTCTATTTTCGCTGAAAACGCTAAATCATAGAGATAAGGCTAAGTATTTTTGACACTCATATATTGCTGTGTGTTTATCCGTTTGGAACGTATTACATCTCGTTGGAAAGATAGATAGGAGCTCTAAAGCTATTGTTTCAACTTCATTTACAATGCATTATTTAAAAGTTACATATTAACCATATATTAACAAATGTTTCTGATTTCACTCCGAACTCGTGTAGAATTTGATGCGATCATATCTTGCTCTATTTAGTGGCGTTGAAAGCGTTTAATATCTCGTTGGAAAGATCTTACCGAGTTCTAAAACTTGTCTTCAGGCGCTGGTTTGAAAATATCAAGGGATGATTGCCTAATTACTAAAATACACTGTATTTAGGCTAAGGTTTCCTGTAAACCTTAAGTTGGATCTAGTTTTAGTTTTTAATATTCTCTTTTACTCTCTGTATCTTTCATTTTATTTCTCTTCTTGAACTGAACCTTTTATTTTTATGAATAAAATCGTTCTTTAAAAAAAATTCAAAAAACAACACTGTATTTACGCTAAAAGTGCTCTATTTTCGCTGAAAACACTAAATCATAGAGATAAGGCTAAGTATTTTTTAAACTCATATCTTGCCGAGTGTTTATCCGTTTAGAGCGTATTATATCTCGTTGGAAAGATAGATCGTATCTCTAAATCTACTGTTCGGACTTCATTTACAATGCATTAATTAAAAATTAGAGATTAACCATATGTTCACAAATGTTTCTTATTTAACTCCGAACTCGTGTAGAATTTTATGCGATCATATCTTGGTCTATTTTGTGCTGTTGAAAGCGTTTAATATCTTGTTGGAAAGATCTTACCAAGTTCTAAAACTTGTCTTCAGGCGCGGGTTTCAAAGTATCAAGGGATGATTGCCTAATTACTAAAATACACTGTATTTACGCTAAAAGTGCTCTATTTTCGCTGAAAACGCTAAATCATTTACAATGCATTAATTAAAAGTTACAGATTAGCCATATATTCACAAATGTTTCTGATTTCACTCCGAACTCGTGTAGAATTTGATGCAATCATATCTTTCTCTATTTTGTGCCGTTGAAAGAGTTTAATATCTCGATGGAAAGATCATACCAAGTTCTAAAACTTGTCTTCAGGCGCTGGTTTGAAAATAGCAAGGGATGATTGCCTAATTACTAAAATACACTGTATTTACGCTAAAAGTGCTCTATTTTCGCTGAAAACGCTAAATCATAGAGATAAGACTAAGTATTTGTGACACTCATATCTTGCTGTGTGTTTATCCGTTTGGAGCGTATTATATCTCGTTGGAAAGATAGATCGAAGCTCTGAAGCTATTGTTCCAACTTCATTTACAAAGAATTAATTAAAAGTTACAGATTAACCATATATTCACAAATGTTTCTGATTTCACTCCGAACTCGTGTAGAATTTGAGGCGATCACATCTTGCTCTATTTTGTGCCGTTAAAAGCGTTTAATATCTCGTTGGAAGGATCTTACCGAGTTCTAAAACTTGTCTTCAGGCGCGGGTTTCAGAGTATCAAGGGTTGATTGCCTAATTACTGAAATACACTGTATTTACGCTAAAAATGATCTATTTTCGCTGAAAACGATAAATCATAGAGATAAGGCTAAGTATTTGTGACACTCGTATCTTGCTGTGTGTTTATCCGTTTGGAACTTATTATATCTCGTTGAAAAGATAGATCGGAGATCTAAAGCTATTGTTCCAACTTCATTTACAATGCATTAATTAAAAGTTACAGATTAACCATATATTCACAAATGTTTCTGATTTCACTCCGAACTCGTGTAGAATTTGATGCGATCATATCTTGCTCTATTTTGTGCCGTTGAAAGCGTTTAATATCTCGATGGAAAGATCTTACCAAGTTCTAAAACTTGTCTTCAGGCGCTGGTTTCAAAATAGAAAGGGATGATTCCCTAATTTCTAAAATACACTGTATTTACGCTAAACGTGCTCTATTTTCTCTGAAAACGCTAAATCGTAGAGATAAGACTAAGTATTTGTGACACTCATATCTTGCTGTGTGTTTATCCGTGTGGAGCGTATTATATCTCGTTGGAAAGATAGAGCGGAGATCTAAAGCTATTAATCCAACTTCATTTACAATGAAATAATTAAAAGTTACAGATTAACCATATATTCCCAAATGTTTCTGATTTCACTCCGAACTCGTGTAGAATGTGATGCGATCATATCATGCTCTATTTTGTGCCATTGAAAGCGTTTAATATCTCCTTGGAAAGATCTTACCGAGTTCTAAAACTTGTCTTCAGGCTCTGGTTTCAGAATATCAAGGGATGATTGCCTAATTACTAAAATACTCTGTATTTACGTTAAAAGTGCTCTATTTTCGCTGAAAACGCTAAATCATAGAGATAAGGCTAAGTATTTGTGACACTCATATCTTGCTGTGTGTTTATCCGTTTGGAGCGTATTATATCTCGTTGGAAAGATAGATCAGAGCTCTAAATCTATTGTTCCAACTTCATTTACAATGTATTAATTAAAAGTTACAGATTAACCATATATTCACAAATGTTTCTGATTTCACTCCGAACTCGTGTAGAATTTGAGGCGATCAAATCTTGCTCTATTTTGTGCCGTTGAAAGCGTTTAATATCTCGTTGGAAGGATCTTACCGATTTCTAAAACTTGTCTTCAGGCGCTGGTTTCAAAGTATCAAGGGATTATTTCCTAATTATTAAAATACACTGTATTTACGCTAAAATTGCTCTATTTTAGCTGCAAACGCTAAATCATAGAGATAAGGCTAAGTATTTGTGACACTCATATCCTGCTGTGTGTTTATCCGTTTGGGGCGTATTATATCTCGTTGGAAAGATAGATCGGAGCTCTAAAGCTATTGTTCCAACTTCATTTACAAAGCATTAATTAAAAGTTACAGATTAACCATATATTCACAAATGTTTCTGATTTCACTCCGAACTCGTGTAGAATTTCATGCGATCATATCTTGCTATATTTTGTGCCGTTGAAAGCGTTTAATATCTCGTTGGAAAGATCTTATCGAGTTCTAAAACTTGTCTTCAGGCGCTGGTTTCAAAATATCAAGGGATGATAGCCTAATTACTAAAGTACACTGTATTTTCGCTAAAAGTGATTTATTTTCGCTGAAAACGCTACATCATAGAGATAAGGCTAAGTATTTGTGACACTCATATCGCTAAACCATGCATTATTACAATTAATAATATTAATAATAATAATAATAATAATAATAATAATAATAATAATAATAATAATAAAATATGATCTGGTCTAGTGTGGTCTGTTTTAGTCTGGTCTGATCTGGTTTGGTCTGGTTTGGTCTGTTCTGGTCTGGTCTAGTCTGGGACGAATTACACTCCAAGTAAAAACAAACTAAAGCTATTGTTCCAACTTCATTTAAAATGCATTAATTAAAATTTAAAGATTAACGATATATTCACAAATGTTTCTGATTTCACTCCGAATTCGTGTAGAATTTGATGCGATCATATCTTCCTCTATTTTGTGCCGATAAAAGCGTTTAATATCTCGTTGGAAAGATCTTACCGAGTTCTAAAACATGTCTTCAGGCGTTGGTTTCAAAATATCAATTGATGATTGTGTAATTACTAAAATACACTGTATTTACGCTAAATGTGCTCTATTTTCGCTGAAAACGCTAAATCTTAGAGATAACGCTAAGTATTTGTGACACTCATATCTTGCAGTGTGTTTATCCGTTTGGAGCGTATTATATCTCGTTGGAAATATAGATCGGATCTCTAAAGCTATTGTTCCAACATCATTTACAATGCATTAGTTAAAAGTTACAGATTAACCATACATTCACAAATGTTTCTGATTTCACTCCGAACTCGTGTAGAATTTGATGCGATCATATCTTGCTCTATTTTGTGCTGTTGAAAGCGTTTAATATCTCGTCTGAAAGATCTTACCGAGTTCTAAAACTCTTCTTCAGGCGCCGATTTCAAAATATCAAGGGATGATTGCCTAATTACTAAAATACACTGTATTTACGCTAGAAGTGCTCTATTTTCGTTGAATACGCTAAATCATAGAGATAAGGGTAAGTATTTGTGACACTCATATCTTGCTGTGTGTTGATCCGTTTGGAGCTTATTATATCTCGTTGGAAAGATAGATAGGAGCTCTAAAGCTATTGTTCCAACTTCATTTAAAATGCATTAATTAAAAGTTACAGATTAACCATATATTCACAAATGTTTCTGATTTCACTCCGAACTCGTGTAGAATTTGATGCCATCATATCTTGCTCTAATTTGTGACGTTGAAAGCGTTTAATATCTTTTTGGAAAGATCTTACCGAGTTCTAAAACTTGTCTTCAGGCGCTGGTTTCAAAATATCAAGGGATGATTGACTAATTACTAAAATACACTGTATTTACGCTAAAAGTGCTCTATTTTCGCTGAAAACGCTAAATCATAGAGATAAGGCTAGGTACTTGTGACACTCATATCTTGCTGTGTGTTTATCCGTTTGGAGCGTATTATATCTAGTTGGAAAGATAGATCGGAGCTCAAAAGCTATTGTTGCAAATTCATTTTCAATGCAATAATTAAAAGTTACAGATTAACCATATATGTACAAATGTTTCTGATTTCACTCCGAACTCGTGTAGAATTTGATGCAATCATATCTTGTTCTATTTTGTGCCGTTAAAAGCGTTTAATATCTCGTTTGAAAGATCTTACCGAGTTCTAAAACTTGTCTTCAGGCGCTGGTTTCAAATTATCAAGGGATGATTGCCTAAATACTAAAATACACTGTATTTACGCTAAAAGTGCTCTATTTTCGCTGAAAACGCTAAATCATCGAGATAAGGCTAAGTATTTGTGACACTCATATCTTGCTGTGTGTTTATCAGTTTGGAGCGTATTATATCTTGTTGGAAGGATAGATCGGATCTCTAAATTTATTGTTCCAACTTCATTTACAATGCATTAATTAAAAGTTACATATTAACCATATATTTACAAATGTTTTTGATTTCACTCCGAACTCGTGTAGAATTTGATGCGATCATATCTTGCTCTAATGTTTTCCGTTGAAAGCGTTTAATATCTCGTTGGAAAGATCTTACCGATTTCTAAAACTTGTCTTCAGGCGCTGGTTTCATAATATCAAGGGATGATTGCCTAATTACTAAAATACACTGTATTTACGCTAAAAGTGCTCTATTTTCGCTGAAAACGCTAAATCATAGAGATAAGGCTAAGTATTTGTGACACTCATATCTTGCTGTGTGTTTATCCGTTTGGAGCGTATTATATCTTGTTGGAAGGATAGATCGGATATCTAAATTCATTGTTCCAACTTCATTTACAATGCATTAATTAAAAGTTACATATTAACCATATATTCACAAATGTTTCTGATTTCACTCCGAACTCGTGTAGAATTTGATGCGATCATATCTTGCTCTATTTTGTGCCGTTGAAAGCGTTTAATATCTCGTTTGAAAGATATTACCGAGTTCTAAAACTTGTCTTCAGGCGCTGGTTTCAAAATATCAAGGGATGATTGACTAATTACAAAAATACACTGTATTTACGCTAAAAGTGCTCTATTTTCACTGAAAACGCTAAATCATAGAGATAAGGCTAGGTATTTGTGACACTCATATCTTGCTGTGTGTTTATCCGTTTGGAGCGTATTATATCTCGTTGGAAAGATAGATCGGAGCTCGAAAGCTATTGTTGCAAATTCATTTACAATGCATTAATTAAAAGTTACAGATTAACCATATATGTACAAATGTTTCTGATTTCACTCCGAACTCGTGTAGAATTTGATGCAATCATATCTTGCTCTATTTTGTGCCGTTGAAAGCGTTTAATATCTCGTTCGAAAGATCTTACCGAGTTCTAAAACTTGTCTTCAGGCGCTGGTTTCAAAAAATCAAGGGATTATTGCCTAATTACTAAAATACACTTTATTTACGCTAAAAGTGCTCTATTTTAGCTGAAAACGCCAAATCATAGAGATAAGGCTAAGTATTTGTGACACTCATATCCTGCTGTGTGTGTATCCGTTTGGGGCGTATTATATCTCGTTGGAAAGATAGATCGGAGCTCTAAAGCTATTGTTCCAACTTCACTTACAATGCATTAATTAAAAGTTACAGATTAACCATATATAAACAAATGTTTCTGATTTCACTCCGAACTCGTGTAGAATTTGATGCGATCATATCTTGCTTTATTTTGTGCCATTGAAAGCGTTTAATATCTCGTTGGAAAGTTCTTACCCAGTTCTAAAACTTCTCTTCAGGCGTTGGTATCAAAATAGCAAGGGATGATTGCCTAATTACTAAAATACACTGTATTTACGCTAAAAGTGCTCTATTTTCGTTGAAAACGCTAAATCATAGAGATAAGGCTAAGTATTTGTGACACTCATATCTTGCTGTGTGTTTATCCGTTTGGAGCGTATTATATCTCGTTGGAAAAAAGATCGGAGATCTAAAGCTATTGTTCAAACTTCATTTACAATGCATTAATTAAAAGTTACAGATTAACCATATATTCCCAAATATTTCTGATTTCACTCCGAACTCGTGTAGAATGTGATGCGGTCATATCATGCTCTATTTTGTGCCGTCGAAAGCGTTTAATATCTCGTTGGAAAGATCTTACCGAGTTATAAAACTTGTCTTCAGGATCTGGTTTCAGAATATCAAGGGGTGATTGCCTAATTACTAAAATACACTGTATTTACGCTAAAAGTGCTCTATTTTCGCTGAAAACGCTAAATCATATAGATAAGGCTAAGTATTTGTGACACTCATATCTTGCTGTGTGTTTATCCGTTTGGAGCGTATTATATCTTGTTGGAAAGATAGATCGGAGCTCTAAAGCTATTGTTCCAACTTCATTTACAATGCATTAATTAAAAGTTACAGATTAACCATATATTCACAAATGTTTCTGATTTTACTCCGAACTCGTGTAAAATTAAATGCGATCATATATTGCTCTATTTTGTGCTGTTGAAAGCGTTTAATATATCGTGGGAAAGATCTTACCGAGTTCTAAAACTTGTCTTCAGGCTCTGGTTTCAAAATATCAAGGTATGATTGCCTAATTACTAACATACACTGTATTTACGCTAAAAGTGCTCTATTTTCGCTGAAAACGCTAAATCATAGGGATAAGGCTAAGTATTTGTGACACTCATATCCTGCTGTGTGTTTATCCGTTTGGAGCGTATTATATCTCGTTGGAAAGATAGATCGGAGCTCTAAAGCTATTGTTCAAACTTCATTTACAATGCATTAATTAAAAGTTACTGATTAACCATATATTCACAAATGTTTTTCTTATTTCACTCCGAACTCGTGTAGAATTTGATGCGATCATATCTTGCTCTATTTTGTGCCGTTGAAAGCGTTTAATATCTCGTTGGAAAGATCTTACTGAGTTCTAAAACTTGTCTTCAGGCTCTGCTTTCAATTTATTGGATAAAGGGTAATTATATGTATCATCCAAAAGAGTTTCTGTACAAGTAAGGCAAAAAATATGGAGGACAAAAATGGGGCTATCCCACCATGGGATATACCATAAACCCGTGTGCTATACAATCAGTCCCAAATCACACAAAATAAGGCATGTAGCCGCACCCTATCAATTGTCAAAAAGTAATAAGCTCATGAGGGTAAATAGTATAGAGGATCTTATACACCATGTATTGGATCCTGGCAAAAACATCTTCCTCATGGGTCTTCTTATCATCAAATCTGGTGGCATTTCGAACTCTCCATAACCAGTAGATAGTATATATGAATGCAATTCTGAGTGCCTTGGCCTTGATCCCCACGCCTGCATGATCCTTCCTAATCCACTTGACTGAGCTTTCCAGTGTAGACATCTCTCTTGGCATTCCAATCCATGCTCTTAGTTTGCTCCAAATTGTGCCTGTAAATTGACAACCAAAGAAAAGGTGTGGCACTGTCTTCGGTTCACCCTTGCAAAATGGGCAAGTGTTATTCACATCAAGCCTACTAGGATTATCATACGTTGCACGGCGGTTGCGGAAGGCAAGCCATGCAATGAATGAGAACTTAGGAGGTATGTAAGCTTTCCAAATAAAGGGCATCCACACCTGTTTGGTGCCCATGACTCTAATCAAGTCATACACTTTTGAAGAGCACAATTTCCAATTTGTAACCATCTTAGAGAGGGCTGTTTTTGGGCTCTCAATGGAGTCATATTTTGAGACAAGGATGTCTCGGATCAGCCCCAACTTCTTAGTAAGCTGGGAGTCCCTAGTGTGTGGGGAAAATTTCTAAAATACTAAAATACAGGCCCTGCTTTCAGAATATGAAGGGATGATTGCCTAATTACTAAAATACACTGTATTTACGCTAAAAGTGCTCTATTTTCGCTGAAAAAGCTAAATCATAGAGATAAGGCTAAGTATTTGTGACACTCATATCTTGCTGTGTGTTTATCCGTTTGGAGCGTATTATATCTCGTTGGAAAGATAGATCGGAGCTCTAAAGCTATTGTTCCAACTTCATTTACAATGCATTACTTAAAAGTTACATATTAACCATATATTCACAAATGTTTCTGATTTCACTCCGAACTCGTGTAGAATTTGATGCGATCATATCTTGCTCTTTGTTATGCCGTTGAAAGCGTTTAATATCTCGTTGGAAAGATCTTACCGAGTTCTAAAACTTGTTTTCAGGCGCGGGTTTCAAAATATCAAGGATGATTGCCTAATTACTAAAATACACTGTATTTATGCTAAAAGTGCTCTATTTTCGCTGAAAACGCTAAATCATAGAGATAAGGCTAAGTATTTGTGACACTCATATCTTGATGTGTGTTTACCCGTTTGGAGCGTATTATATCTCGTTGGAAAGATAGATCGGAGCTATAAAGCTATTGTTCCAACTTCATTTACAATGCATTAATTAAAACTTACAGATTAGCGATATATTCACAAATGTTTCTGATTTCACTCCGAACTCGTGTAGAATTTGATGCGATCATATCTTGCTCTATTTTGTGCCATTGAAAGCGTTTAATATCTCGTTGGAAATATCATACCGAGTTCTAAAACTTGTCTTCAGGCGCTGGTTTCAAAATATCAATGGAAGATTGCCTAATTACTAAAATACACTGTATTTACGCTAAAAGTGCTCTATTTTCGCTGAAAACACTAAATCATAGAGATAAGGCTAAGTATTTGTGACTTTCATATCTTGCTGTTTGTTTATCCATTTGGAGCGTATTAAATCTCGTTGGAAAGATAGATCGGGGATCTAAAGCTATTGTTCCAACTTCATTTACAATGCATTAATTAAAAGTTAGAGATTAACCATATATTCACAAATGTTTCTGATTTCACTCCGAACTCGTGTAGAATTTGATACGATCATATCTTGCTCTATTTTTGCCGCTGAAAGCGTTTAATATCTCGTTGGAAAGATCTTACCGAGTTCTAGAACTTGTCTT
>CAMAPE010000013.1:21382500-21390000 GCA_945859875.1 Cuscuta europaea | reverse complement strand
ACGGATAAACACACAGCAATCTCTATGATTTAGCGTTTTCAGCGAAAATAGAGCACTTTTAGCGTAAATATAGTGTATTACTATTTTTGATACTATTAATATTATTATTATTATTATTATTATTATTATTATTATTACTATTATTATTATTATTATTATTATTATTATTATTTTTATTATTATTATTTTTATTATTATTATTATTATTATTATTATTATTATTATAATGATTATTATTATTATTATTATTATTATTATTATTATTATTATTATTAGCTCCGATCTATCTTTCCAACGAGATATAATACGCTCCAAACGGTTAAACACACAGCAAGATATGAGTGTCACAAATACTTAGCCTTATCTCTATGATTTAGCGTTTTCAGCGAAAATAGAGCACTGTTAGCGTAAATAAAGTTTATTTTAGTAATTAGGCAATCATCTCTTGATATTTTGAAACCAGCGCCAAAAGACATGTTTTAGAACTCGGTAAGATCTTTCCAATGAGATATTAAATGCTTTCAAAGGCACAAAATAGAGCAAGATATGATCGCATCAAATTCTACACGATTTCGGAGTGAAATCAGAAACATTTGTTAATATCTGGTCAATCTGTAACTTTTAATTAATTCATTGTAAATGAAGTTAGAACAATAGCTTTAGAACTCCGATCTATCTTTCCAACGACATATAATACGCTCCAAACGGATAAACACACAGCAAGATATGAGTGTCACAAATACATAGCCTTATCTCTATGATTTAGCGTTTTCAGCGAAAATAGAGCACTTTTAGCGTAAATACAGTGTATTTTAGTAATTAGGCAATCATCCCTTTATATTCTGAGACCAGATCCTGAATACAAGTTTTAGAACTCGGTAAGATCTTTCGAACGAGATATTAAACGCTTTCAACGGTACAAAATAGAGCATGATATGATCGCATCACATTCGACACGAGTTCGGAGTGAAATCAGAAACATTTGTGAATATATGGTTAATCTATAACTTTTAAATAATGCATTGTAAATGAAGCTGGAACAATATCTTTAGATCTCAGATCTATCTTTCCAACGAGATATAATACGCTCCAAACGGATAAACACACAGCAAGATATGAGTGTCACAAATACTTAGTTATATCTCTATGATTTAGCGTTTTCAGCGAAAATAGAGCACTTTTAGCGAAAATACAGTTTACTTTAGTAATTAGGCAATCATCCCTTGATATTTTGAAACCAGCGCCTGAAGACAAGTTTTAGAACTCGGTAAGATCTTTCCAACGCGATATTAAAAGCTTTCAACGGCACAAAATAGAGCAATATATGATCGCATCAAATTCTACACGAGTTCGGAGTGAAATCAGAAACATTTGTGAATATATGGTTAATCTGTAACTTTTAATTAATGAATTGTGAATGAAGTTGGGACAATAGCTTCAGAGCCCCGATCTATCTTTCCAACGAGATATAATACGCTCCAAATGGATAAACACACAGCAAGATATGAGTGTCACAAATAGTTAGCCTTATCTCTATGATTTACCGTTTTTAGCGAAAATAGAGCACTTTTAGCGTAAATACAGTGTATTTTAGTAACTAGGCAATCATCCCTCGATATTCTGAAACCAGAGCCTGAAGACAAGTTTTAGAACTTGGTAAGATCTTTCCAACGAGATATTATACGCTTTCAACGGCACAAAATAGAGCATGATATGATCGCATCACATTCTACACGAGTTCGGAGTGAAATCAGAAACATTTGAGAATACATGGTTAATCTGTAACTTTTAATTACTGAATTGTAAATGAAGTTGGAACAATAGCTTTAGATCTCCGATCTAACTTTCCAACGAGATATAATACGCCCCAAACGGATAAACACACAGTAGGATATGAGTGTCACAAATACTTAGCCTTATCTCTATGATTTAGCGTTTTCAGCTAAAATAGAGCACTTTTAGCGTAAATACAGTGTATTTTAGTAATTAGGCAATAATCCCTTGATTTTTTAAACCAGCGCCTGAAGACAAGTTTTAGAACTCGGTATGATCTTTCAAACGAGATATTAAACGCTTCCCATGGCACATAAAGAGCAAGATGTGATCGCATCAAATTCTACACGAGTTCAGAGTGAAATCAGAAACATTTGTGAATATATGGTTAATCTGTAACTTTTAATTAATGCATTGTAAATGAAGTTGGAACAATAGCTTTAGAGCTCCGATCTATCTTTCCAACGAGATATAATACGCTCCAAACGGATAAACACACAGCAAGATATGAGTGTCACAAATACTTAGCCTTATCTCTATGATTTAGCTTTTTCATCGAAAATAGAGCACTTTTAGCGTAAATACAGTGTATTTTAGTAATTAGGCAATCATCCCTTGATATTCTGAAAGAAGGGCCTGTATTTTAGTATTTTAGAAATTTTCCCCACACACTAGGGACTCCCAGCTTACTAAGAAGTTGGGGCTGATCCGAGACGTCCTTGTCTCGAAATATGACTCCATTGAGAGCCCAAAAACAGCCCTCTCTAAGATGGTTACAAATTGGAAATTGTGCTCTTCAAAAGTGTATGACTTGGTTAGAGTCAAGGGCACCAAACAGGTGTGGATGCCCTTTATTTGGAAAGCTTACATACCTCCTAAGTTCTCATTCATTGCATGGCTTGATGTGAATAACACTTGCCCATTTTGAAAGGGTGAACCGAAGACGGTGCCACACCTTTTCTTTGGTTGTCAATTTACAGGCACAGTTTGGAGAAAACTAAGAACATGGATTGGAATGCCAAGAGAGATGTCTACACTGGAAAGCTCAGTCAAGTGGATTAGGAAGGATCATGCAGGCGTGGGGATCAAGGCCAAGGCACTCAGAATTGCATTCATCTATACTATCTACTGGTTATGGAGAGTTCGAAATGCCACCAGATTTGATGATAAGAAGACCCATGAGGAAGATGTTTTTGCAAGGATCCAATACATGGTGTATAAGATCCTCTATACTATTTACCCTCATGAGCTTATTACTTTTTGACAATTGATAGGGTGCGGCTACATGCCTTATTTTGTGTGATTTGGGACTGATTGTATAGCACACAGGATTATGGTATATCCCATGGTGGGATAGCCCCATTTTTGTCCTCCATATTTTTTGCCTTACTTGTACAGAAACTCTTTTGGATGATACATATAATTACCCTTTATCCAATAAATTGAACGCAGCGCCTGAAGACAAGTTTTAGAACTCAGTAAGATCTTTCCAACGAGATATTAAACGCTTTCAACGGCACAAAATAGAGCAAGATATGATCGCATCAAATTCTACACGAGTTCGGAGTGAAATAAGAAAAACATTTGTGAATATATGGTTAATCTGTAACTTTTAATTAATGCATTGTAAATGAAGTTTGAACAATAGCTTTAGAGCTCCGATCTATCTTTCCAACGAGATATAATACGCTCCAAACGGATAAACACACAGCAGGATATGAGTGTCACGAATACTTAGCCTTATCCCTATGATTTAGCGTTTTCAGCGAAAATAGAGCACTTTTAGCGTAAATACAGTGTATGTTAGTAATTAGGCAATCATCCCTTGATATTTTGAAACCAGAGCCTGAAGACAAGTTTTAGAACTCTGTAAGATCTTTCCCACGATATATTAAACGCTTTCAACAGCACAAAATAGAGCAATATATGATCGCATTTAATTTTACACGAGTTCGGAGTGAAATCAGAAACATTTGTGAATATATGGTTAATCTGTAACTTTTAATTAATGCATTGTAAATGAAGTTGGAACAATAGCTTTAGAGCTCCGATCTATCTTTCCAACAAGATATAATACGCTCCAAACGGATAAACACGCAGCAAGATATGAGTGTCACAAATACTTAGCCTTATCTATATGATTTAGCGTTTTCAACCAAAATAGAGCTCTTTTAGCGTAAATACAGTGTATTTTAGTAATTAGGCAATCATCCCTTGCTATTTTGATACCAACGCCTGAAGAGAAGTTTTAGAACTTGGTAAGAACTTTCCAACGAGATATTAAACGCTTTCAATGGCACAAAATAAAGCAAGATATGATCGCATCAAATTCTACACGAGTTCGGAGTGAAATCAGAAACATGTGTGAATATATGGTTAATCTGTAACTTTTAATTAATGCATTGTAAATGAAGTTGGAACAATAGCTTTAGAGCTCCGATCTATCTTTCCAACAAGATATAATACGCTCCAAACGGATAAACACACAGCAAGATATGAGTGTCACAAATACTTAGCCTTATCTATATGATTTAGCGTTTTCAACGAAAATAGAGCACTTTTAGCGTAAATACAGTGTATTTTAGTAATTAGGCAATCATCCCTTGCTATTTTGATACCAACGCCTGAAGAGAAGTTTTAGAACTTGGTAAGAACTTTCCAACGAGATATTAAACGCTTTCAATGGAACAAAATGAAGCAAGATATGATCGCATCAAATTCTACACGAGTTCGGAGTGAAATCAGAAACATTTGTTTATATATGGTTAATATGTAACTTTTAATTAATGCATTGTCAATGAAGTTGGAAGAATAGCTTTAGAGCTCCGATCTATCTTTCCAACGAGATATAATACGCCCCAAACGGATACACACACAGCAGGATATGAGTGTCACAAATACTTAGCCTTATCTCTATGATTTAGCGTTTTCAGCTAAAATAGAGAACTTTTAGCGTAAATACAGTGTATTTTAGTAATTAGGCAATAATCCCTTGATTTTTTGAAACCAGCGCCTGAAGACAAGTTTTATAACTCGGTATGATCTTTCAAACGAGATATTAAACGCTTTCAATGGCACAACAAAGAGCAAGATGTGATCGCATCAAATTCTACACGAGTTCGGAGTGAAATCAGAAACATTTGTGAATATATGGTTAATATGTAACTTTTAACTAATGCATTGTAAATGATGTTGGAACAATAGTTTTAGAGCTCCGATCTATCTTTCCAACGAGATATAATACGCTCCAAACGGATAAACAAACAGCAAGATATGAGTGTCACAAATACTTAGCCTTATCTCTATGATTTAGCGTTTTCAGCGAAAATAGAGCACTTTTAGCGTAAATACAGTGTATTTTAGTAATTAGGCAATCATCCCTTGAGATTCTGAAACCGGAGCCTGAAGACAAGTTTTATAACTCGGTAAGATCTTTCCAACGAGATATTAAACACTTTCAACGGCACAAAATAGAGCATGATATGATCGCATCACATTCTACACGAGTTCGGAGTGAAATCAGAAACATTTGTGAATATATGGTTAATCTGTAACTTTTAATTAATGCATTGTAAATGAAGTTTGAACAATAGCTTTAGATCTCAAATCTATCTTTCCAACGAGATATAATACGCTCCAAACGGATAAACACACAGCAAGATATGAGTGTCACGAATACTTAGCCTTATCCCTATGATTTAGCGTTTTTAGCGAAAATAGAGCACTTTTAGCGTAAATACAGTGTATGTTAGTAATTAGGCAATCATCCCTTGATATTTTGAAACCAGAGCCTGAAGACAAGTTTTAGAACTCGGTAAGATCTTTCCCACGTATATTAAACGCTTTCAACAGCACAAAATAGAGCAATATATGATCGCATTTAATTTTACACGAGTTCGGAGTGAAATCAGAAACATTTGTGAATATATGGTTAATCTGTAACTTTTAACTAATGCATTGAAAATGAAGTTGGAACAATAGTTTTAGAGCTCCGATCTATCTTTCCAACGAGATATAATACGCTCCAAACGGATAAACACACAGCAATATATGAGTGTCACAAATACTTAGCCTTGTCTCTATGATTTAGCGTTTTCAGCGAAAATAAAGCACTTTTAGCGTAAAAACAGAGTATTTTAGTAATTAGGCAATCATCCCTTGATATTCTGAAACCGGATCCTGAAGACAAGTTTTAGAACTTGGTAAGATCTTTCCAATGAGATATTAAACGCTTTCAGCGGCACAAAATAGAGCATGATATGATCGCATCACATTCTACACGAGTTCGGAGTGAAATCAGAAACATTTGTGAATATATGGTTTATCTGTAACTTTTAATTAATGCATTGTAAATGAAGTTGGAACAATAGCTTTAGATCTCCGATCTATCTTTCCAACGAGATATAATACGCTCCAAACGGATAAACACACAGCAAGATATGAGTGTCACAAATACTTAGTCTTTCAAACGAAAATAGAGCACTTTTAGCGTAACAACAGTGTATGTTAGTAATTAGGCAATCATCCCTTTATATTTTGAAACCAGCGCCTGAAGACAAGGTTTAAAACTCGGTAAGATCTTTCCAACGAGATATTAAACGCTTTTAACAGCACAAAATAGAGCAATATATGATCGCATTTAATTTTACACGAGTTCGGAGTGAAATCAGAAACATTTGTGAATATATGGTTAATATGTAACTTTTAATTAATGTATTGTAAATGAAGTTGGAACAATAGCTTTAGAGCTCCGATCTATCTTTCAAACGAGATATAATACGCCCAAAACATATAAACACACAGCAGGATATGAGTGACACAAATACTTAGCCTTATCTCTATGATTTAGCGTTTTCAACGAAAATAGAGCACCTTTAGCGTAAATACAGTGCATTTTAGTAATTAGAAAATCATCCCTTGATATTTTGAAACCAGCGCCTAAAGACAAGTTCTAGAACTCGGTAAGGTCTTTCAAACGAGATATTAAACGCTTTCAACGGCACAAAATAGAGCAAGATATGATTGCATCAAATTCTACACGACTTCAGAGTGAAATCAGAAACATTTGTTAATATATGGTTAATCTGTAACTTTTATTTAATGCATTGTAAATGAATTTGGAACAATAGCTTTAGAGCTCCGATCAATCTTTCCAACGAGATATAATACGTTCCCAACGGATAAACACACAGCAGCATATGACTATCACAAATACTAAGCCTTATCTCTATGATTTAGCGTTTTCAGCTAAAATAGAGCCCTTTTATCGTAAATACAGTGTATTTTAATAATTAGGAAATAATCCCTTGATATTTTGAAACTCGGTAAGATCTTTCCATCGAGATATTAAACGCTTTCAGCGGCACAAAATAGAGCAAGATATGATCGCATCACATTCTACACGAGTTCGGAGTGAAATGAGAAACATTTGTGAATATATGGTTGATATGTAACTTTTAATTAATGCATGGTAAATGAAGGTTGAACAATAAGTTTATAGCTCCGATCAATCTTTCCATCGAGATATAAGACGATCCAAACGGATAAACACAGAGCAAGATATGAGTGTCACAAATACTTAGCCTTATCTCTATGATTTAGCGTTTTCAGCAAAAATAGAGCACTTTTAGCGTAAATACAGTGTATTTTTGTAATTAGGCAATCATCCCTTGATATTTTGAAACCAGCGCCTGAAGACAAGTTTTAGAAATCGGTAAGATCTTTCAA
>CAMAPE010000013.1:21305000-21375000 GCA_945859875.1 Cuscuta europaea | reverse complement strand
GCATCAAACATTTGAGTGTATCGCTAATCTGTAACTTTTAATTAATGCATTGTTAATGAAGTAGGAACAATAGCTTTAGAGCTCCGATCTATCTTTCCAACGAGATATAATCCGTTCCAAACGGATAAACACACAGCAAGATATGAGTGTCACAAATACTTAGCCTTATCTCTATGATTTAGCGTTTTCAGCGAAAACAGAGCACTTTTAGTGTAAATACAGTATATTTTAGTAATTAGGCAATCATCCCTTGATATTTTGAAAGCAGCGCCTGTATTTTAGTATTTTAGGAATTTTCCCCACACACTAGGGACTCCCAGCTTACTAAGAAGTTGGGGCTGATCCGAGACATCCTTGTCTCAAAATATGACTCCATTGAGAGCACAAAAACAGCCCTCTCTAAGATGGTTACAAATGGGAAATTGTGCTCTTCAAAAGTGTATCACTTGATTAGAATCAAGGGTACCAAACAGGTGTGGATGCCCTTTATTTGGAAAGCTCACATACCTCCTAAGTTCTCATTCATTGCATGGCTTGCCTTCCGCAACCGCCTTGCAACGTATGATAATCTTAGTAGGCTTGATGTGATTAACACTTGCCCATTTTACAAGGGTGAACCGGAGACGGTGCCACACATTTTCTTTGGTTTTCAATTTACAGGCACAGTTTGGAGCAAAGTAAGAGCATGGATTGGAATGCCTAGAGAGATGTCTACCCTGGAAAGCTCAGTCAAGTGGATTAGGAAGGATCATGCAGGCGCGGGGATCAAGGCCAAGGCAGTCAGAATTGCATTCATTTATACTATCTACTGGTTATGGAGAGTTCGAAATGCCACCAGATTTGATGATAAGAAGACCCATGAGGAAGATGTTTTTGCCAGGATCCAATACATGGTGTATAAGATCCTCTATAGTATTTACCCTCATGAGCTTATTACTTTTTGACATTTGATAGGGTGCGGCTACATGCCTTATTTTGTGTGATTTGGGACTGATTGTATAGCCCACAGGTTTATGGTATATCCCATGTTGGGATAGCCCCATTTTTGTCACCCATTTTTTTTGCCTTACTTGTACAGAAACTCTTTTGGATGATATATATAATTACCCTTTATCCAAACAAATTGAAAGCAGCGCCTGAAGACAAGTTTTAGAACTCGGTAAGATCTTTCCAACGAGATATTAAACGCTTTCAACGGCACAAAATAGAGCATGATATGATCGCATCACATTCTACACATGTTCGGAGTGAAATCAGAAACATTTGAGAATATATGGTTAATCTGTAACTTTTAATTAATGCATTGTAAATGAAGTTGGAACAATAGCTTTAGAGCTCCGGTCTATCTTTCCAACGAGATATAACAAACGGATAAACACACAGCAAGATATGAGTGACACAAATACTTAGCCTTATATCTATGATTTAGCATTTTCAGCGAAAATAGAGCACTTTTAGCGTTAATACAGTGTATTTTAGTAATTAGGAAATCATCCCTTGATATTCTGAAACCAGAGCCTGAAGAGAAGTTTTAGAACTCGGTGTGATCTTTCCAACGAGATATTAAACGCTTTCAACGGCACAAATTAGAGCAAGATATCATCGCATCAAATTCTACAGGAGTTCGGAGCGAAATCAGAAAAATTTGTGAATATATGGTTAATATGTAACTTTTAATTAATGCATTGTAAATGAAGTTGGAACAATAGCTTTAGAGCTCCGATCTATCTTTCCAAAGAGATATAATACGATCCAAACGGATAAACACACAGCAAGATATGAGTGTCACAAATACTTAGCCTTATCTCTATGATTTAGCGTTTTCAGCGAAAATAGAGCACTTTTAGCGTAAATACAGTGTATTTTAGTAATTAGGCAATCATCCGTTGATATTTTGAAACCCGCGCCTGAAGACATGTATTAGAACTCGGTAAGATCTTTCCAACGAGATATTAAACTCTTTCAACGGCACAAAATAGAGCAAGATGTGATCACATCAAATTCTACACGAGTTCGGAGTGAAATCAGAAACATTTATGAATATATGGTTAATCTGTAACTTTTAATTAATGCATTGTAAATGAAGTTGGAATAATAGATTTAGAGCTCCGATCTATCTTTCCTACGAGATATAATACGATCCAAACGGATAAACACACAGCAAGATATGAGTGTCACAAATACTTAGCCTTATCTCTATGATTTTGCGTTTTCAGCGAAAATAGAGCACTTTTAGCGTAAATACAGTGTATTTTAGTAATTAGGCAATCATCCCTTGATATTTTTAAACCAGCGCCTGAAGACAAGTTTTAGAACTCGGTAAGATCTTTCCAACGAGATATTAAACTCTTTCAATGGCACAAAATAGAGCAAGATGTGATCGCATCAAATTCTACACGAGTTCGGAGTGAAATGAGAAACATTTGTGAATATATGGTTAATCTGTAACTTTTAATTAATGCATTGTAAATGAGGTTGGAATAATAGATTTAGAGCTCCGATCAATCTTTCCTACGAGATATAATACGATCCAAACGGATAAACACACAGCAAGATATGAGTGTCACAAATACTTAGTCTTATCTAAATGATTTAGCGTTTTCAGCGAAAATAGAGCACTTTTAGCGTAAATACAGTGTATTTTAGTAATTAGGCAATCATCCGTTGATATTTTGAAACCCGCGCCTAAAGACATGTTTTAGAACTCGGTAATATCTTTCCAACGAGATAATAAACGCTTTCAACGGCACAAAATGGAGCAAGATGTGATCGCATCAAAGTCTACACGAGTTCGGAGTGAAATCAGAAACATTTGTGAATATATGGTTAATCTGTAACTTTTAATTAATGCATTGTAAATGAAATTGGAACAATAGATTTAGAGCTCCGATCTATCTTTCCAACGAGATATAGTACGCTCCAAACGGTTAAACACACAGCAAGATACGAGTGTCACAAATACTTAGCCTTATCTCTATGATATTGCGTTTTCAGCGAAAATAGAGCACTGTTAGCGTAAATACAGTGTATTTTAGTAATTAGGAAATCATCCCTTGATAATTTGAAACCAGCGCCTAAAGACATGTTTTAGAACTCCGTAAGATCTTTCCAACGAGATATTAAACGCTTTCAACGGCACAAAATAGAGCAAAATATGATCGCATCAAATTCTACACGAGTTCGGAGTGAAATCTGAAACATTTGTGAATATTGGTTAATCTGTAACTTTTAATTAATTCATTGTAAATGAAGTTTGAAAAATATCTTTAGAGCTCCGATCTATCTTTCCAACGACATATAATACGCTCCAAACGGATAAACCCACAGCAAGATATGAGTGTCACAAATACTTAGCCTAATCTCTATGATTTAGCGTTTTCAGCGAAAAGAGAGCACGTTTAGCGTAAATACAGTGTATTTGAGTAATCAGGCAATGATCCCTTGATATTTTGAAACCAGCGCCCAAAGACAAGTTTTAGAACTCGGTAAGAACTTTCCAACGAGATATTAAACGCTTTCAACGGTACAAAATAGAGCAAGATATGATCGCATCAAATTCGACACGAGTTCGGAGTGAAATCAGAAACATTTGTGAATATATGGTTAATGTGTAACTTTTAATTAACGCATTGTAAATGAAGTTGGAACAATAGCTTTAGAGCTCAGATCTATCTTTCCAACGAGATATAATACGCTCCAAACGGATAAACACTCAGCAAGATATGAGTGTCACAAATACTTAGCCTTATCTCTATGATTTAGCGTTTTCAGCGAAAATAGAGCACTTTTAGCGTAAATACAATGTATTTTAGTAATTAAGCAATCATCCCTTGATATTCTGAAACCGGTTCCTGAAGACAAGTTTTAAAACTCGGTAAGATCTTTCCAACGAGATATTAAACACTTTCAATGGCACAAAATAAAGCGTGATATGATCCCATCACATTCTACACGAGTTCGGAGTGAAATCAGAAACATTTTTGAATATATGGTTAATCTGTAACTTTTAATTAATGCATTGTAAATGAAGTTTGAACAATAGCTTTAGAGCTCCGATCTATCTTTACAACGAGATATAATACCCTCCAAACGGATAAACACACAGCAAGATATGAGAGTCACGAATACTTAGCGTTATCCCTATGATTTAGCGTTTTCAACGAAAATAGAGCACTTTTAGCGTAAATACAGTGTATGTTAGTAATTAGGCAATCATCCCTTGATATTTTGAAACCAGAGCCTGGGAGAGTTGAGAGCTACTCTCTCAAGGATTTCGGCCGCCCCAACGGTCATCTCCTCTTCTCTCACGCCCACCGTCAACCACCACCTTCACCACCGCCAAACACCACCCCTGAGCTAGGAAATCTTCTTTACTACTTATCCATTACCTTGGGTGAGTATTAGCTTGGATTTCCTGGTTCGTTCGCACACCAAAAACATACGCAACTCTACTATTCACGAGAAAGATTTTGGAGCGCCATTCTCAAACGGTTTGTTGGATTGAAGCGATTTTCTTGGGGGAAGCTCGGCTACTCTTGGCGAGTCTGAACCTCAAGTTTGAGCTCAATCTAAGGGTGCCGTACAACACTTCCGAAGCTCAGCTAAGTATCACTATTCACAGTTGACTTTTGGTATTTTGAAGATTCACACCAAACGAAGGGGAATTGGAGGTTTTCAAGCTATGTTTGGGGGTCGCCTCATCAAGGCGAATCTCTAGACACCGGTTTCAACATCATCTGTTCAGTTCTTATTTCTTGGTTACTTCTTGCTGTGTGTTTATCCGTTTGGAGCGTATTATATCTCGTTGGAAAGATAGATCGGAGTTCTAAAGCTATTGTTCTAACTTCATTTACAATGAATTAATTAAAAGTTACAGATTGACCAGATATTCACAAATGTTTCTGATTTCACTCCGAACTCGTGTAGAATTTGATGCGATCATATCTTGCTCTATTTTGTGCCATTGAAAGCATTTAATATCTCATTGGAAAGATCTTACCGAGTTCTAGAACATGTCTTTGGGCAGTCCCTAGTGTGTGGGGAAAATTCCTAAAATACTAAAATACAGGCGCTGCTTTCAAAATATCAAGGGATGATTGCCTAATTACTAAAATAAACTGTATTTACACTAAAAGTGCTCTGTTTTCCCTGAAAACGCTAAATCATAGAGATAAGGGTAAGTATTTATGACACTCATATCTTGCTGTGTGTTTAACCGTTTGGAGCGTATTATTTCTCCTTGGAAAGATAGATCGGAGCTCTAAAGCTAATGTTCCAACTTAACTTAACTATATTTCCAACGAGATATAATACGCTCCAAACGGATTAACACACAGCAAAATATGAGTGTCACAAATAATTAGCCTTATCTCTATGATTTAGCGTTTTCAGCGAAAATAGAGGACTTTTAGCGTAAATACAGTGTATTTAAGTAATTTGGCAATCATCCCCTGATAGTTTGAAACCAGCGCCTGAAGACAAGTTTTAGAACTCGGTAAGATGTTTCCAACGAGATGTTAAACGCTTTCAACGGCCCAAAATAGAGGAAGATATGATCGCATCAAATTCTACACGAGTTCGGAGTGAAATCAGAAACATTTGTGAATATATGGTTAATCTGTAACTTTTAATTAATGCATTGTAAGTTAAGTTTGAACATTAGCTTTAGATCTCCGATCTATCTTTCCAACGAGATATAATACGCTCCAAACGGATAAATACACAGCAAGATATGAGTGTCACAAATACTTAGCCTTATCTCTACGATGTAGCGTTTTCAGCGAAAATAGAGCACTTTTCGCGTAAATACAGTGTATTTTAGTAATTAGGCAATCATCCCTTGATATTTTGAAACCAGCGCCTGAAAACAAGTTTTATAACTCGGTAAGCTCTTTCCAACGAGATATTAAACGCTTTGAACGGCACAAAATAGAGCAAGATATGATCGCATCAAATTCTACCCGAGTTTGGAGTGAAATCAGAAACATTTGTTAATATATGGTTAATCCGTAACTTTTAATTAATGCATTGTAAATGAAGTTGGAACAATATCTTTAGAGCTCCGATCTATCTATCCAAAGAGATGTAATACGCTCCAAACAGATAAACACACAGAAAGATATGAGTGTCACAAATACTTAGCCTATCTCTATGATTTATCGTTTTCAGCGAAAATAGAGCACGTTTAGCGTAAATACAGTGTATTTTAGTAATTAGGAAATCATCCCTTGATATTTTGAAACCGGAGCCTGAAGAAAAATTTTAGAACTCGTAAAGAACTTTCCAACGAGATATTAAACGCTTTCAACGGCACACAATAGAGCAAGATATGATCGCATCAAATTTTACAGGAGTTCGAAGTGAAATCAGAAACATTTGTTAATATATGGTTAATCTGTAACTTTTAATTAATGCATTGTAAATGAAGTTGGAACAATAGCTTTAGAGCTCCGATCTATCTTTCAAACGATATGTAATACGGTCCAAACGGATAAACACACAGCAAGATATGAGTGTCACAAATACTTAGCCTTATCTCTATGATTCAGCGTTTTCAGCGAAAATAGAGCACTTTTAGCGTAAATACAGTGTATTTTAGTAATTAGGCAATCATCCCTTGATATTCTGAAACCAGAGCCTGAAGTCAAGTTTTAGAACTCGGTAAGATCTTTCCAACGAGATATTAAACGCTTTCAACGGCACAAAACAGAGCATGATATGATCGCATCACATTCTACACGAGTTCGGAATGAAATCAGAAACATTTGTGAATATATGGTTAATCAGTAACTTTTAATTAATGCATTGTAAATGAAGTTGGAACAATAGCTTTAGATATCCGATCTATCTTTCCAACGAGATATAATACGATCTAAACGGATAAACACACAGCAAGATATGAGTGTCACAAATACTTAGCCTTATCTCTATGATTTAGCGTTTTCAGCGAAAATAGAGCAATTTTAGCGTAAATACAGTTTATGTTAGTAATTAGGCAATCATCCCTTGATATTTTGAAACCATCGCCTTAAAACAAGTTATTGAACTCGGTAAGCGCTTTCCAACGAGATATTAAACGCTTTCAACGGCACAAAATAGAGCAAGATATGATCGCATCAAATTCTACCCGAGTTTGGAGTGAAATCAGAAACATTTGTGAATATATAGTTAATCTGTAACTTTTGATTAATGCATTATAATTTAAGTTGGAACAATAGCTTTAGAGCTCCAATCTATCTTTCCAACGAGATATAATACGCTCGAAACGGATAAACACACAGCAAGATATGAGTGTCACAAGTACTTAGCCTTATCTCTATGATTTAGCGTTTTCAGCGAAAATAGAGCACTTTTAGATTAAATACAGTGTATTTTAGTAATTAGGTAATCATCCCTTGATATTTGGAACCGGAGCCTGAAGACAAATTTTAGACCTCGTAAGGATATTTCCAACGAGATATTAAACGCCTTCAACGGCACAAAATAGAGCAAGATATGATCGCATCAAATTCTACACGAGTTCGGAGTGAAATCAGAAACATTTGTGAATATATGGTTAATCCGTAACTTTTAATTAATGAATTGTAAATGAAGTTGGAACAATATCTTTAGAGCTCCGATTTATCTATCCAAAGAGATATAATACGCTCCAAACAGATAAACACACAGCAAGATATGAGTGTCACAAATACGTAGCCTATCTCTATGATTTATCGTTTTCAGCGAAAATAGATCACTTTTAGCGTAAATACAGTGTATTTTAGTAATTAGGCAATCATCCCTTCATATTTTGAAACCGGATCCTGAAGACAAGTTTTAGAAATCGGTAAGATCTTTCGAACGAGATATTAAACGCTTTCAACGGCACAAAATAGAGCATGATATGATCGCATCACAATCTACACGAGTTCGGAGTGAAATCAGAAACATTTGGGAATATATGGTTAATCTGTAACTTTTAATTAATGCATTGTAAATGAAGTTGGAAGAATAGATTTAGATCTCCGATCTATCTTTCCAACGAGATATAATACGCTCCAAACGGATAAACACACAGCAAGATATGAGTGTCACAAATACTTAGCCTTATCTCTATGATTTAGCGTTTTCAGCGACAATAGAGCACTTTTAGCATAAATACAGTGTAGTTTAGTAATTAGGCAATCATCCCTTGCTATTTTGAAACCAGCGCCTGAAGACAAATTTAGAAATTGGTAAGATCTTTCCAACGAGATATTAAACGCTTTCAATGGCACAAAATAAAGCAAGATATGATCGCATCAAATTCTACACGAGTTCAGAGTGAAATCAGAAACATTTGTTTATATATGGTTAATCTCTAACTTTTAATTAATGAATTGTAAATGAAGTTGGAACAATAGCTTTAGAGCTCCGATCTATCTTTTCAACGAGATATAATATGCCCCAAACGGATAAACACGTAGCAGGATATGAGTGTCACAAATACTTAGCCTTATCTCTATGATTTAGCGTTTTCAGCTAAAATAGAGCACTTTTAGCGTAAATACAGTGTATTTTAGTAATTAGGCAATCATCCCTTGATATTCTGAAACCAGAGCCTGAAGTCAAGTTTTAGAACTCGGTAAGATCTTTCCAACGAGATATTAAACGCTTTCAACGGCACAAAACAGAGCATGATATGATCGCATCACATTCTACACGAGTTCGGAATGAAATCAGAAACATTTGTGAATATATGGTTAATCAGTAACTTTTAATTAATGCATTGTAAATGAAGTTGGAACAATAGCTTTAGATCTCCGATCTATCTTTCCAACGAGATATAATACGATCTAAACGGATAAACACACAGCAAGATATGAGTGTCACAAATACTTAGCCTTATCTCTATGATTTAGCGTTTTCTGCGAAAATAGAGCAATTTTAGCGTAAATACAGTTTATGTTAGTAATTAGGCAATCATCCCTTGATATTTTGAAACCATCGCCTTAAAACAAGTTAGAACTCGGTAAGCGCTTTCCAACGAGATATTAAACGCTTTCAACGGCACAAAATAGAGCAACATATGATCGCATCAAATTCTACCCGAGTTTGGAGTGAAATCAGAAACATTTGTGAATATATAGTTAATCTGTAACTTTTAATTAATGCATTATAATTTAAGTTGGAACAATAGCTTTAGAGCTCCTATCTATCTTTCCAACGAGATATAATACGCTCGAAACGGATAAACACACAGCAAGATATGAGTGTCACAAGTACTTAGCCTTATCTCTATGATTTAGCGTTTTCAGCGAAAATAGAGCACTTTTAGCGTAAATACAGTGTATTTTAGTAATTAGGAAATCATCCCTTGATATTTTGAAACCGGAGCCTGAAGACAAATTTTAGAACTCGTAAAGAACTTTCCAACGAGATATTAAACGCTTTCAACGGCACACAATAGAGCAAGATATGATCGCATCAAATTTTACAGGAGTTCGAAGTGAAATCAGAAACATTTGTTAATATATGGTTAATCTGTAACTTTTAATTAATGCATTGTAAATGAAGTTGGAACAATAGCTTTAGAGCTCCGATCTATCTTTCAAACGATATGTAATACGGTCCAAACGGATAAACACACAGCAAGATATGAGTGTCACAAATACTTAGCCTTATCTCTATGATTCAGCGTTTTCAGCGAAAATAGAGCACTTTTAGCGTAAATACAGTGTATTTTAGTAATTAGGCAATCATCCCTTGATATTCTGAAACCGGAGCCTGAAGTCAAGTTTTAGAACTCGGTAAGATCTTTCCAACGAGATATTAAACGCTTTCAACGGCACAAAACAGAGCATGATATGATCGCATCACATTCTACACGAGTTCGGAATGAAATCAGAAACATTTGTGAATATATGGTTAATCAGTAACTTTTAATTAATGCATTGTAAATGAAGTTGGAACAATAGCTTTAGATCTCCGATCTATCTTTCCAACGAGATATAATACGATCTAAACGGATAAACACACAGCAAGATATGAGTGTCACAAATACTTAGCCTTATCTCTATGATTTAGCGTTTTCAGCGAAAATAGAGCAATTTTAGCGTAAATACAGTTTATGTTAGTAATTAGGCAATCATCCCTTGATATTTTGAAACCATCGCCTTAAAACAAGTTATAGAACTCGGTAAGCGCTTTCCAACGAGATATTAAACGCTTTCAACGGCACAAAATAGAGCAAGATATGAACGCATCAAATTCTACCCGAGTTTGGAGTGAAATCAGAAACATTTGTGAATATATAGTTAATCTGTAACTTTTGATTAATGCATTATAATTTAAGTTGGAACAATAGCTTTAGAGCTCCTATCTATCTTTCCAACGAGATATAATACGCTCGAAACGGATAAACACACAGCAAGATATGAGTGTCACAAGTACTTAGCCTTATCTCTATGATTTAGCGTTTTCAGCGAAAATAGAGCACTTTTAGATTAAATACAGTGTATTTTAGTAATTAGGTAATCATCCCTTGATATTCGGAACCGGAGCCTGAAGACAAATTTTAGACCTCGTAAAGATCTTTCCAACGAGATATTAAACGCCTTCAACGGCACAAAATAGAGCAAGATATGATCGCATCAAATTCTACACGAGTTCAGAGTGAAATCAGAAACATTTGTGAATATATGGTTAATCCGTAACTTTTAATTAATGAATTGTAAATGAAGTTGGAACAATATCTTTAGAGCTCCGATTTATCTATCCAAAGAGATATAATACGCTCCAAACAGATAAACACACAGCAAGATATGAGTGTCACAAATACGTAGCCTATCTCTATGATTTATCGTTTTCAGCGAAAATAGATCACTTTTAGCGTAAATACAGTGTATTTTAGTAATTAGGCAATCATCCCTTCATATTTTGAAACCGGGTCCTGAAGACAAGTTTTAGAAATCGGTAAGATCTTTCCAACGAGATATTAAACGCTTTCAACGGCACAAAATAGAGCATGATATGATCGCATCACAATCTACACGAGTTCGGAGTGAAATCAGAAACATTTGGGAATATATGGTTAATCTGTAACTTTTAATTAATGCATTGTAAATGAAGTTGGAAGAATAGCTTTAGATCTCCGATCTATCTTTCCAACGAGATATAATACGCTCCAAACGGATAAACACACAGCAAGATATGAGTGTCACAAATACTTAGCCTTATCTCTATGATTTAGCGTTTTCAGCGACAATAGAGCACTTTTAGCATAAATACAGTGTAGTTTAGTAATTAGGCAATCATCCCTTGCTATTTTGAAACCAGCGCCTGAAGACAAATTTAGAAATTGGTAAGATCTTTCCAACGAGATATTAAGCGCTTTCAATGGCACAAAATAAAGCAATATATGATCGCATCAAATTCTACACGAGTTCAGAGTGAAATCAGAAACATTTGTTTATATATGGTTAATCTCTAACTTTTAATTAATGAATTGTAAATGAAGTTGGAACAATAGCTTTAGAGCTCCGATCTATCTTTTCAACGAGATATAATATGCCCCAAACGGATAAACACGTAGCAGGATATGAGTGTCACAAATACTTAGCCTTATCTCTATGATTTAGCGTTTTCAGCTAAAATAGAGCACTTTTAGCGTAAATACAGTGTATTTTAGTAATTAGGCAATAATCCCTTGATTTTTTGAAACCAGCGCCTGAAGACAAGTTTTAGAACTCGGTAAGATCTTTCAAACGAGATATTAAACGCTTTCAACGGCACAACAAAGAGCAAGATATGATCGCATCAAATTCTACACGAGTTCGGAGTGAAATCAGAAACATTTGTGAATGTATGGTTAATATGTAACTTTTAACTAATGCATTGTAAATGAAGTTGGAACAATAGCTTTAGAGCTCCGATCTATCTTTCCAACGAGATATAATACGCTCCAAACGGATAAACACACAGCAAGATATGAGTGTCACAAATACTTAGCCTTATCTCTATGATTTAGCTTTTTCAGCGAAAATAGAGCACTTTTAGCGTAAATACAGTGTATTTTAGTAATTAGGCAATCATCCCTTGATATTCTGAAAGCAGGGCCTGTATTTTAGTATTTTAGAAATTTTCCCCACACACTAGGGACTCCCAGCTTACTAAGAAGTTGGGGCTGATCCGAGACATCCTTGTCTCAAAATATGACTCCATTGAGAGCCCAAAAACAGCCCTCTCTAAGATGGTTACAAATTGGAAATTGTGCTCTTCAAAAGTGTATGACTTGATTAGAGTCAAGGGCACCAAACAGGTGTGGATGCCCTTTATTTGGAAAGCTTACATACCTCCTAAGTTCTCATTCATTGCATGGCTTGCCTTCCGCAACCGCCTTGCAACGTATGATAATCCTAGTAGGCTTGATGTGAATAACACTTGCCCATTTTGCAAGGGTGAACCGAAGACGGTGCCACACCTTTTCTTTGGTTGTCAATTTACAGGCACAGTTTGGAGCAAACTAAGAGCATGGATTGGAATGCCAAGAGAGATGTCTACACTGGAAAGCTCAGTCAAGTGGATTAGGAAGGATCATGCAGGCGTGGGGATCAAGGCCAAAGCACTCAGAATTGCATTCATCTATACTATCTACTGGTTATGGAGAGTTCGAAATGCCACCAGATTTGATGATAAGAAGACCCATGAGGAAGATGTTTTTGCCAGGATCCAATACATGGTGTATAAGATCCTCTATACTATTTACCCTCATGACCTTATTACTTTTTTACAATTGATAGGGTGCGGCTACATGCCTTATTTTGTGTGATTTGGGACTGATTGTATAGCACACAGGTTTATGGTATATCCCATGGTGGGATAGCCCCATTTTTGTCCTCCATATTTTTTGCCTTACTTGTACAAAAACTCTTTTGGATGATACATATAATTACCCTTTATCCAATAAATTGAAAGCAGCGCCTGAAGAAAAGTTTTAGAACTCAGTAAGATCTTTCCAACGAGATATTAAACGCTTTCAACGGCACAAAATAGAGCAAGATATGATCGCATCAAATTCTACACGAGTTCGGAGTGAAATAAGAAAAACATTTGAGTGTCACGAGATAATAATCGCTTGTAGGTTACAGATTAATATCGTGAAAACAAGTTTTAGAACTCGGTAAGATCTTTCCCACGATATATTAAACGCTTTCAACAGCACAAAATAGAGCAATATATGATCGCATTTAATTTTACACGAGTTCGGAGTGAAATCAGAAACATTTGTGAATATATGGTTAATCTGTAACTTTTAACTAATGCATTGAAAATGAAGTTGGAACAATAGCTTTAGATCTCCGATCTATCTTTCCAACGAGATATAATACGCTCCAAACGGATAAACACACAGCAAGATATGAGTGTCACAAATACTTAGTCTTATCTCTATGATTTAGCGTTTTCAGCGAAAATAGATCACTTTTAGTGTAAATACAGTGTATTTTAGTAATTAGGCAATCATCCCTTGATATTTTGAAACTAGCGCCTGAAGACAAGTTTGAGAACTGGGTAAGGTCTTTCAAACGAGATATTAAACGCTTTCAACGGCACAAAATAGAGCAAGATATGATCGCATCAAATTCTACACGACTTCAGAGTGAAATCAGAAACATTTGTTAATATATGGTTAATCTGTAACTTTTAATTAATGCATTGTAAATGAATTTGGAACAATAGCTTTAGAGCTCCGATCAATCTTTCCAACGAGATATAATACGCTCCAAACGGATAAACACACAGCAGGATATGAGTGTCACAGATACTTAGCATTATCTCTATGATTTAGCGCTTTCAGCGAAAATAGATCACTTTTAGCGTAAATACAGTGTATTTTAGTAATTAGGCAATCATCCCTTGATATTTTGAAAGCATCGCCTGAAGACAAGTTTGAGAACTGGGTATGGTCTTTCAAACGAGATAATAAACGCTTTCAACGGCACAAAATAGAGCAAGATATGATCGCATCAAATTCTACACGAGTTCGGAGTGAAATCAGAAACATTTGTGAATACATGGTTAATCCGTAACTTTTAATTAATGTATTTGTTGGTCCAAAATAGGACGCTCGTAGGCTTTTAGGAAAGCTACGTACGACACTCAAGCAAGAATTAGGAAAGTACGAATATGGAAAGTTAGCCAGAAATAGCATATCTGTATTTGAAATTCGAATTGCCTTTTATAGGCGATTACAAATGGTAACTGCCGAACATAATAATGACTAAATTAATTACAACATTAATACAGAATTAAACACATAATTAAGTCGCGCATTAATTGTTGGCCGTTACTCTTCCTGGCTGGCAGGTCGGCTGAACTGGCGGTGTTACAAATAGTTAGCCTTATCTCTATGATTTAGCGTTTTCAGCGAAAATAGAGCACTTTTAGCGTAAGTACAGTGTATTTTAGTAATTAGGCAATGCTCACTTGATTTTTTGAAACCAGCGCCTGAAGACAAGTTTTAGAACTAGGTAAGATCTTTCAAACGAGATATTAAACGCTTTCAACGGCACAACAAAGAGCAAGATATGATCGCATCAAATTCTACACGAGTTCGGAGTGAAATCAGAAACATTTGTGAATATATGTTTAATCTCTAACTTTTAATTAATGCATTGTAAATGAATTTGGCAAAATAGCTTTAGAGCTCCGATCTATCTTTCCAACGAGATATAATACGCTCCAAACGGATAAACACACAGCAAGATATGAGTGTCACAAATACTTAGCCTTATCTCTACGATTTAGCGTTTTCAGCGAAAATAGATCACTTTTAGCGTAAATACAGTGTATTTTAGTAATTAGGCAATCATCCCTTGATATTTTAAAACCAGCGCCTGAAGACAAGTTTTAGAACTAGGTAAGATCTTTCCAACGACATATTAGACGTTTTCAACGGCACAAAATAGAGCAAGATATGATCACATCAAATTCTACACGAGCTCGGAGTGAAATCAGAAACATTTGTAAATATATGGTTGATCTGTAACTTTTAATTAAGGCATTGTAAATGAAGTTGGAACAATAGCTTTAGAGCTCCGATCTATCTTTCCAACGAGATATAATATGCTCTAAACTGATAAACACACAGCAAGATATGAGTGTCACAAATAATTAGCCTTATCAATATGATTTAGCGTTTTCAGCGAAAATAGAGCACTTTTAGCGTAAATACAGTGTATTTTAGTAATTAGGCAATCATCCCTTGATATTTTGAAACAAGCGCTTTAAGACAAGTTTTAGAACTCGGAAAGAGCTTTCCAACGAGATATTAAACGCTTTCAACGGCACAAAATAGAGCAAGATATGATCGCATCAAATTCTATACGAGTTCGGAGTGAAATCAGAAACGTTAGTGAATATATGGTTAATCTGTAACTTTTAATTAATGCATTGTAAACTAAGTTGGAACAATAGCTTTAGAGCTCCGATCTATCTTTCCAACGAGATATAATACGCTCGAAACGGATAAACACACAGCAAGATATGAGTGTCACAAATACTTAGCCTTATCTCTATGATTTAGCGTTTTCAGAGAAAATAGAGCACTTTTAACGTAAATTCAGTGTATTTTAGTAATTAGGCAATCATCCCTTGATATTTTGAAACCAGCGCCTGAAGACAAGTTTTAGAACTCGGTAAGAGCTTTCCAACGAGATATTAAACGCTTTCAACGGCACAAAATAGAGCAATATATGATCGCATTTAATTTTACACGAGTTCGGAGTGAAATCAGAAACATTTGTGAATATATGGTTAATCTGTAACATTTAATTAATGCATTGTAAATGAAGTTGGAACAATAGCTTTAGAGATCCGATCTATCTTTCCTACGAGATATAATACGCTCCAAACGGATAAACACACAGCAAGATATGAGTGTCACAAATAATTAGCCTTATCTCTATGATTTAGCGTTTTCAGCGAAAATAGAGCACGTTTAGCGTAAATAAAGTGTATTTTTGTAATGTGGCAATCATCCCTTGATATTTTGAAACCAGCGCCTGAAGACAAGTTTTAGAACTCGGTATGATGTTTCCAACGAGATATAAAACGCTTTGAACGGCACAAAATAGAGCAAGATATGATCGCATTAAATTCTACACGAGTTCGGAGTGAAATCAGAAACATTTGTGAATATATGGTTAATCTGTAACTTTTAATTAATGAATTGTAAATGAAGTTGGAACAATAGCTTTAGAGCTCCGATCTATCTTTCCAACGAGATATAATACGCTCGAAACGGATAAACACACAGCAAGATATGAGTGTCACAAATACTTAGCCTTATCTCTATGATTAAGCGTTTTCAGAGAAAATAGAGCACTTTTAGCGTAAATTCAGTGTATTTTAGTAATTAGGCAATCATCCCTTGATATTTTGAAACCAGCGCCTGAAGACAAGTTTTAGAACATGGTAAGATCTTTCCAACGAGATATTAAACGCTTTCAACGGCACAAAATAGAGCAAGATATGATCGCATCAAATTCTACACGAGTTCGGAGTGAAATCAGAAACATTTGTGAATATATGGTTAATCTGTAACATTTAATTAATGCATTGTAAATGAAGTTGGAACAATAGCTTTAGAGATCCGATCTACCTTTCCTACGAGATATAATACGCTCCAAAGGGATTAACACACAACAAGATATGAGTGTCACAAATAATTAGCCTTATCTCTATGATTTAGCGTTTTCAGCGAAAATAGAGGACTTTTAGCGTAAATACAGTGTATTTTAGTAATTCCGCAATCATCCCCTGATAGTTTGAAACCAGCGCCTGAAGACAAGTTTTAGAACTCGGTAATATGTTTCCAACGAGATCTTAAACGCTTTCAACGGCACAAAATAGAGCAAGATATGATCGCATCAAATTCTACACCAGTTCGGAGTGAAATCAGAAACATTTGTCAATATATAGTTAATCTGTAACTTTTAATTAATGCATTGTAATTTAAGTTGGAAAAATAGCTTTAGAGCTCCGATCTATCTTTCCAACTAGATATAATACGCTCGAAACGGATAAACACACAGCAAGATATGAGTGTCACAAATACTTAGCCTTATCTCTATGATTTAGCGTTTTCAGAGAAAATAGAGCACTTTTAGCGTAAAATCAGTGTATTTTAGTAATTAGGCAATCATCCCTTGATATTTTGAAACCAGCGCCTGAAAGATCTTTCCAACGAGATGTTAAACGCTTTCAACGGCACAAAATAGAGCAAGATATGATCGCATCAAAATTCTACACGAGTTCGGAGTGAAATCAGAAACATTTGTGAATATATGGTTAATCTGTAACATTTAATTAATTCATTGTAAATGAAGGTCGAACATTAGCTTTAGAGATCCGATCTATCTTTCCTACGAGATATAATACGCTCCAAACGGATAAACACACAGCAAGATATGAGTGTCACAAATAATTAGCCTTATCTCTATGATTTAGCGTTTTCAGCGAAAATAGAGAACGTTTAGCGTAAATACAGTGTATTTTTATAATGTGGCAATCATCCCTTGATATTTTGAAACCATCGCCTGAAGACAAGTTTTAGAACTCGGAATGATGTTTCCAACGAGATATAAAACGCTTTGAACAGAACAAAATAGAGCAAGATATGATCGCATCAAATTCTACACGAGTTCGGAGTGAAATCAGAAACATTTGTGAATATATGGTTAATCTGTAACTTTTAATTAATGTAATGTAAATGAAGTTGGAACAATAGCTTTAGAGTTCCTATCTATCTTTCTAACTAGATATAATACGCCCCAAACGGATAAACACACAGCAGGATATGAGTGTCACAAATACTTAGCCTTATCGCTATGATTTAGCGTTTTCGGCTAAAATAGAGCACTCTTAGCGTAAATACAGTGTATTTTAGTATTTGGGCAATAATCCCTTGATATTTTGAAACCAGCGCCTGAAGACAAGTTTTAGAACTCGGTAAGATTAAGAAGCGCCTACATTTAAAAGTTGAGAGCTTCTCTCTCCTGGGATTTTTGCCCAGTTCTTTTGCGCCTAAGGAGTTCATGGATTTTTCGATTTTGTGAGTTAGAACCTGGTTTCTGTTGGGATTCTTGGTCGGATTTCCACCCTAATACCATTCCTGGGCTTGGATTGGGATTTTGAATGGTGAAATATGGTCAATAAACCCAAAAACGAGATGATGCTCGCGGATTTTACTGTTCACGGGCGATTTCTGTTCGTGTTGCTTCTGTAGAATTTTCTGGAATCGATTGGTGTGAGGGAGCTATTCCTATGTTATCTATCCTATTTCGGTGTTTAATTTCAGAGCCAAAGGTCATCTCTGAGCTTGGGCCGCAACTTTAAACTCGAACTGGTGCATAGCACAGGTACTGTTCATGTTCGCATCTGGTTTTTGAAAACAGAGCCGGAACTTTCCTCTGGTTTCTGAGGTTTCTGAGGTTGCTGCGGTTTTGCTGATAAATATACGAAGCTCATATACGGTGAACTTTGCTGCGGTTTCTGGTTTCCTCTGGCTTGAGCCTGGGTTCTGCTACTGCAGGGGAAGTGGTTTATACTGTTCAGTCTGCGATTTTGGGGGAAATTAGCTTGTTCCCAGAATCTGGCTACTGCTATTGACGAACAAAGAGGAGTCGCTAGCTCCTGCAAATGATGGGAAAAACTAAACAGAGCAAGGTGGAGTCTTCAGCCAGAATTACCAGGTCTACAGCAGGTTTTGAACTACTAGATGGGATTGAGGATGATTTTCCTATGCTATCCAAGGCAGCTGGGAATAAACCTGCTACTATTTGCGTTGGGAGTCAGTCAAAAAGTGATGTTATTGTAATTCCTAGTACTGACACTACTGCTTCAAAGAATGCCACTGAGGAAGGATACCAAAAACCTGTAAATGGGCAGATTGTGTTTAAACAGAATGAAAATATTGATGCTATTGTAGTTCCTACTACTGTGACTGCTGCAGGGTCTACTACTGGACTGGGATGCCACTGCGTTAAAGAGTGTCACTGCTTTAAAGTGCAGGCCGGAACTACTACTGGACTGGGAGAACAAAAATTGGCACTGACCCAGGGTGGCACTTCAGAAAGAAAACCTTGGAGCACTCTGTTTAAGGACAACCGTTCCCCAACGAACGGTCTTAAACTAAAATACGTTCCACCCAAGGAAAATGGACTGGACTTTGCTGACAGAATTTTTCCGTCCATGGTCGACATGTGGGGGTACTGCCTCGTTGGATCTTTCACAGGTAATTTCCCCGGACTGAAAGTGGTTCACGAGTTGAGAGAGGAGTGGGGTGTGAAATGTCAAGTTAGGTCCCATAATAGGGGTTGGGTCATTTTTAAGTTTCAAAGTGAATGTGATAGAACTAAAGTGTTGAATGGAGGGCCGTACTCCAAATTTGGGAAAATGTTGATGCTTAAACCACTACAAGAGGATTTCTCTTTCGTTGATGAAGAGTTCTTAAAGGTGCCGATTTGGGTCAAATTTCCCAATCTACCCTTAAAGCTATGGAATGATGACGCGTTGAGTGAAGTGGCCTCTATGGTTGGTGTCCCACTAATCACGGACAAGGTCACCCAAGAAAAGAGCAACCACCACTTCGCTAGAGTGCTTATTGAAGTGGATGTTTCCAAACCACCTAAACTTTCATTTCCTATAAGGTTACCTTCGCGTAAGGTATTCAAACAACATGTGGTGTACGAAACGTTTCCTAATTTTTGCTTTTATTGCAAGGAGTATGGGCATCATCCCTTTATTTGTAAAGCTCTGGCCGAGAAGGAGAGAGTGGAAGCACATGGCCAGATTGATGTTGGGAAAACGGGTTCTACAAAAGATGCCCACAGTAAGGTTGAGCAAGAGGGAAATATAGTACAAACCACCTGCGAATTGATGACGCCTGCTGCTGCGTTTGAGGAACTTGTTGATGCGTTTGAGGAACCTGCTGCTGCTAGTGCACTACCTACTGCTGCTGGTGCGTTACCTGCTATTAAAACAGCTGCCGCCAAGGTTAAAACAGCTGCCCAGAAGGTTGAAAACACACCTGCAGCTGCTGCCAAAGGTAAAAATGCTGCCCAGAAGGTTGAAAACACACCTGCCGCTGCTGCCAAGGGAAAAAATACTGCCCAGAAGGTTGAAAACACACCTGCTAATGTTGAAACAGATGCTGCCAATATTAAAACTGCTTCCAAGGATTCTTCCGCGATAGAGCAAAATGCCGAGACTGCACCAGCCGCCGACGACACGACCGGGTCTGCCGGGCAGATTGCAAAACCTGCCGGGGGCATGGTGAGTCTCCAAGGGCCTTCCGAAGATGGACAATTTTCTTTGGATGTTGGCGAGAGGATCGTCATGGATAAAAAGGATGTGAAGTTAGATGATGTTGTTATAAAATGTGAGGTGATAAACGGCAAGACACTCAAGTTGTTTGTCAAACCGTTTAAATCCGTGCATGCTAATGTGATTCGAGTGGACAATTTCCTTCGACTTACGGATGATTTGGATAGAAAGGGTCTCACTTTTACCGTTGAATGTCTTGAGGGCTTGCCGGGAGTTACAAAGAAGAAAGGGGAGGTACGCTTTGATTCAAAGTTCACTAAACCTTTCCGATTTTTCCTTGGTTTTTAAATTAGGGAAACCTAATATTTTGTTGATGTTGCTTTCTTTAAGCTTATTATTGCTCCTAGTTTTCTAGGATTAATATGTTGATTTGGGAGGACTTATTGTGAGTTTATTTGGTTCGTAATGCGTTTGGATCCAAAATGGTGATTTGGGTGATTGTTGTTCTTGATTTTGTGGTATCCCGAGTTTGGGGATATGCACTTTGATTGTATTTGTGATGCATTGTACTATGCTATTTTTTTTTCTGGATATATATATTTACATTTTATCCAAAAAAAATAGAACTCGGTAAGATTTTTCCAACGATATATTAAACGCTTTCAACGGCACAAATTAGAGCAAGATATGATCACATCAAATGCTAAACGAGTTCGGAGTGAAATCAGAATGATTGCATTTGTGAATACGCTCCAAATGGATAAACACACAGAAAGATATGAGTGTCACAAATACTTAGCCTTATCTCTATGATTTAGCGTTTTCAGCGAAAATAGAGCAGTTTTACCGTAAATACAGTGTATTTTAGTACTTACGCAATCATCCCTTGATACTTTGAAACCCGCGCCTGAAGAAAAGTTTTAGAACTCGGTAAGATCTTTCCAACGAGATATTAAACGCTTTCAACCGCACAAAATAGAGCAAGATGTGATAGCCTCAAATTCTACACGAGTTCGGAGTGAAATCAGAAACATTTGTGAATATATAGTTAATCTGTAACTTTTAATTAATGCATTGTAAATGAAGTTGGAACAATAGCTTTAGAGCTCTGATCTATCTTCCCAACGAGATATAATACGATCCAAACGGATAAAGACACAGCAAGATATGAGTGACACAAATACTTAGCCTTATCTCTATGATTTAGCGTTTTCACCAAAAATAGAGCACTTTTAGCGTAAATGCAGTGCATTTTAGTAATTAGAAAAAAATCCCTTGATATTTTGAAACCATCGCCTGAAGACAAGTTCTAGAACTCGGTAAGATCTTTCCAACGAGATATTAAACGCTTTCAGCGGCACAAAATAGAGGAAGATATGATCGCATCAAATTCTACACGAGTTCGGAGGGAAATCAGAAACATTTGTGAATATATGGTTAATCTGTAACTTTTAATTAATTCATTGTAAATGAAGTGGGAACAATGGCTTTAGAGCTCCGATCTATCTTTCCAACGAGATATAATACGCCCAAAACGGATAAACACACAGCAGGATATGAGTGTCACAGATACTTAGCTTTATCTCTAAGATTTAGCGTTTTCAGAAAAAATAGAGAACTATTAGCGTAAATACAGTGTATTTTTGTAATTAGGCAATCATCCCTTGATATTTTGAAACTAGCGCCTGAAGACAAGTTTTAGAAATCGGTAAGATCTTTCAAACGAGATATTAAACGCTTTCAACGGCACAAAATAGAGCAAGATATGATCGCATCAAATTCTACACGAGTTCGGAGTGAAATCAGAAACATTTGTGAATATATGGTTAATATGTAACTTCTAATTAATGCATTGTAAATGAAGTTGGAACAATAAACTTAGAGATCCGATCTATCCTTCCAACAAGATATAATACGATTCAAACGGATAAACACACAGCAAGTAATGAATGTCACAAATACTTAGCCTTATCTCTATGATTTAGCGTTTTCAGCGAAAATAGAGCAGTTTTACCGTAAATACAGTGTATTTTAGTACTTACGCAATCATCCCTTGATACTTTGAAACCCGCGCCTGAAGACATGTTTTAGAACTCGGTAAGATCTTTCCAACAAGATATTAAACGCTTTCAACGACACAAAATAGAGCAAGATAGGATCGCATCAAATTCTACACGAGTTAGGAGTGAAATCAGAAACATTTGTGAATATATGGTTAATCTGTAACTTTTAATTAATGCATTTTAAATGAAGTTGGAACAATAGCTTTAGAGCGCCGATCTATATTTCCAACGAGATATAATACGCTCCAAACGGATAAACACACAGCAAGATAGGAGTGTCACAAATACTTAGCCTTATCTTTATGATTTAGCGTTTTCAGCGAAAATAGAACACTTTTAGCGTAAATACAGTGTATTTTGGTAATTAGGCAATCATCCCTTGATATTTTCATACCAGCGCTTGAAGACAAGTTTTAGAACTCGGTATGATCTTTCCAACGAGATATTAAACGCTTTCAACGGCAAAAAATAGAGCAAGATATGATTGCATCAAATTCTACACGAGTTCGGAGTGAAATCAGAAGCATTTGTGAATATATGGTTAATCTGTAACCTTTAATTAATGCATTGTAAATTAAGCTGAAATAATAGTTTAGAGCTCCGATCTATATTTCCAACGAGATATAATACGCCCCAAACGGATAAACACACAGCAAGATATGAGTGTCACAAATACTTAGCCTTATCTATATGATTTAGCGTTTTCAGCGAAAATAGAGCACTTTTAGCTTAAATACAGTGTATTTTAGTAATTAGGCAATCATCCCTTGATATTTATAAACCAGCGACAGAAGACAAGTTTTAGAAGTCGGTAAGAGCTTTCCAACGAGATATTAAACGCTTTCAACCGCACAAAATAGAGCAAGATATGATCGCATCAAATTCTACACGAGTTCGGAGTGAAATCAGAAACATTTGTGAATATATGGTTAATCTGTAACTTTTAATTATAGCATTGTAAATTAAGTTGGAACAATAGCTTTAGATCTCTGATCTATCATTCCAACGAGATATAATACGCTCGAAACGAATACACACACAGCAAGATATGAGTGTCACAAATACTTAGCCATATCTCTATCATTTAGCGTTTTCAGCGAAAATAGAGCACTTTTAGCGTAAATACAGTGTATTTTAGTAATTAGGCAATCATCCCTTGATATTTTAAAACCAGCTCCTGAAGACAAATTTTAGAACTCAGTTAGATCTTTCCAACGAGATATTAAACGCTTTCAACTGCACAAAATAGAGCAAGATATGATCGCATCAAATTCTACACGAGTTCGGAGTGAAATCAGAAACATTTGTGAATATATGATTAAGCTGTAACTTTTAATTAATGCATTGTAAATGAAGTTGGAAAAATAGCTTTAGAGCTCCGATCTATCTTTCCAACGAGATATAATACGCCCCAAATGGACAAACACACAGCAGGATATGAGTGTCACAAATACTTAGCCTTATCTCTATGATTTAGCGTTTTCAGCTAAAATAGAGCACTTTTAGCGTAAATACAGTGTATTTTAGTAATTAGGCAATCATCCCTTGATATTTTGAAATCAGCGCCTGAAAACAAGTTTTATAAATCGGTAAGATCTTTCCAAAAGATATTAAACGCTTTCAACGGCACAAAATAGAGCAAGATGTGATCGCATCAAATTCTACACGAGTTCACAGTGAAATCAGAAACATTTGTGAATATCTGATTAATATGTAACTTTTAATTAATTCATTGTTAATGAAGTTAGAACAATAGCTTTAGAGCTCCGATCTATCTTTCCAAAGAGATATAATACGCTCCAAACGGATAAACCCACAGAAAGATATGAGTGTCACAAATACTTAGGCTTATCTCTATGATTTAGCGGTTTTAGCGAAAATAGAGCACTTTTAGCGTAAATACAGTGTATTTTAGTAATTAGGAAATAATCCCTTGATATTTTGAAACCAGCGCCTGAAGACAAGTTTTAGAACTCTGTAAGATATTTCCAACGAGATATTAAACGCTTTCAACGGCACAAATTAGAGCAAGATATGATCGCATCAAATCCTACACGAGTTCGGAGCGAAATCAGAAACATTTGTGAATATATGGTTAATATGTAACGTTTAATTAATGCATTGTAAATGAAGTTGCAACAATACCTTTAGAGCTCCGATCTATCCCTTGATATTCTGAAACCAGATCCTGAAGACAAGTTTTATAACTCGGTATGATCTTTCCAACGAGATATTAAAAGCTTTCAACGGCACAAAATAGAGCATGATATGATCGCATCACATTCTACACGAGTTCGGAGTGAAATCAGAAATATTTGGGAATATATGGTTAATCTGTAACTTTTAATTAATGCATTGTAAATGAAGTTTGAACAATAGCTTTAGAGCTCAGATCTATCTTTCCAACGAGATATAATACGCTCCAAACGGATAAACATAGAGCAAGATATGAGTGTCACAAATACTTAGCCTTATCTCTATGAGTTAGCGTTTTCAGAGAAAATAGAGCACTTTTAGCGTAAATACAGTGTATTTTAGTAATTAGGCAATCATCCCTTGATATTTTGAAACCAGCGCCTGAATACATGTTTTAGAACTCGATAATATCTTTCTAACGAGATATTAAACGCTTTCAACGGCATAAAATAGAGCAAGATATGATCGCATCAAATTCTACACGAGTTCGGAGTGAAATCAGAAACCTTTGTGAATATATGGTTAATCTCTAACTTTTAATTAATCCATTGTAAATGAAGTTGGAACAATATCTTTAGAGCTCCGATCTATCTATCCAACGAGATATAATACGCTCCAAACGGATAAACACACAGCAAGATATGAGTGTCACAAATACTTAACCTTATCTCTATGATTTAGCGTTTTCAGCGAAAATAGAGCACTTTTAGCGTAACTACTGTGTATTTTAGTAATCAGGAAATCATCCCTTGATATTTTGAAACCAGCGCCTGAAGACAAGTTTTAGAACTCGGTAAGATCTTTCCAACGAGATATTAAACGCTTTCAACGGCACAAAATAGAGCAAGATATGATCTTATCAAATTCGACACGAGTTCGGAGTGAAATCAGAAACATTTGTGAATATATGGTTAATCTGTAACTTTTAATTAATGTATTGTAAATGAAGTTGAAACAATATCTTTAGAGCTCCGATCTATCATTCCAACGAGATATAATACGCTCGAAACGGATAAACACACAGCAGGATATGAGTGTCACAAATACTTAGCCGTATCTCTATGATTTAGCGTTTTCAGCGAAAATAGAGCACTTTTAGCGTAAATACAGTGTATATTAGTAATTACGCAATCATCCCTTGATTTATTGAAACCAGATCCTGAAGACAAGTTTGAGAACTGGGTAAGCTCTTTCAAACGAGATATTAAACGCTTTCAACGGCACAAAATAGAGCAAGATATGATCGCATCAAATTCTACACGAGTTCGGAGTGAAATCAGAAACATTTGTGAATATATGGTTAATCTGTAGCTTTTAATTAATTCATTGTAAATGAAGTTGGAACAACAGTTTCAGAGCTCCGACCTATCTTTCCAACGAGATATATTACGCTCCAAACGGATAAACACACAACAAGATATGAGTGTCACAAATACTTAGCCTTATCTCTATGATTTAGCGTTTTCAGCGAAAATAGACCACGTTTAGCGTAAATAAAGTGTATTTTAGTAATTAGGCAATCATCCCTTGATATTTTGAAACCAGCGCCTGAAGACAAGTTTTAGAACTCGGTAAGATCTTTCCAACGAGATATTAAACGCTTTCAACGGCACAAAATAGAGCAAGATATGATCGCATCAAATTCTACACGAGTTCGGAGTGAAATCAGAAACATTTGTGAATATATCGTTAATCTGTAACTTTTAATTAATGTATTGTAAATGAAGTTGAAACAATATCTTTAGAGCTCCGATCTATCATTCCAACGAGATATAATACGCTCCAAACGGAAAAACACACAGCAAGATATAAGTGTCACAAATAATTAGCCTTATCTCTATGGTTTAGCGTTTTCAGCGAAAATAGAGTACTTTTAGCGTAAATACAGTGTATTTTAGTAATTAGGCAATCATCCCTTTATATTCTGAAACCAGAGCCTGAAGACAAGTTTTCGAACTCGGTAAGATCTTTCTAACGAGATATTAAACGCTTTCAACGGCACAAAATAGAGCATGCTATGATCGCATCACATTCTACACGAGTTCGGAGTGAAATCAGAAACATTTGTGAATATATGGTTAATCTGTAACTTTTAATTAATGCATTGTAAATGAAGTTGGAACAATAGCTTTAGAGCTCCGATCTATCTTTCCATCGAGATATAATACGCTCCAAACGGATAAACACACAGCAATCTCTATGATTTAGCATTTTCAGCGAAAATAGAGCACTTTTAGCGTAAATACAGTGTATTACTATTTTTGATACTATTATTATTACTATTATTATTATTATTATTATTATTATTCTTATTATTATTATTCTTCTTATTATTATTATTATTATTATTATGATTATTATTATTATTAGTATTATTATTATTATTATTATTATTATTATTATTATTATTATTATTATTATTATTATTATTATTAGCTCCAATCTATCTTTCCAACGAGATATAATACGCTCCAAACGGTTAAACACACAGCAAGATATGAGTGTCACAAATACTTAGCCTTATCTCTATGATTTAGCGTTTTCAGCGAAAATAGAGCACTGTTAGCGTAAATAAAAATTATTTTAGTAATTAGGCAATCATCCCTTGATATTTTGAAACCAGCGCCCAAAGACATGTTTTAGAACTCGGTAAGATCTTTCCAATGAGATATTAAATGCTTTCAATGGCATAAAATAGAGAAAGATATGATCGCATCAAATTCTACACGAGTTCGGAGTGAAATCAGAAACATTTGTGAATATCTGGTCAATCTGTAACTTTTAATTAATTCATTGTAAATGAAGTTAGAACAATATCTTTAGAACTCCGATCTATCTTTCCAACGAGATATAATACGCTCCAAACGGATAAACACACAGCAAGATATGAGTGTCACAAATACTTAGCCTTATCTCTATGATTTAGCGTTTTCAGGGAAAATAGAGCACTTTTAGCGTAAATACAGTGTATTTTAGTAATTAGGCAATAATCACTTGATTTTTTCAATCCAGCGCCTGAAGACAAGTTTTAGAACTAGGTAAGATCTTTCAAACGAGATATTAAACGCTTTCAACGGCACAACAAAGAGCAAGATATGATCACATCAAATTCTACACGAGTTTGGAGTGAAATCAGAAACATTTGTGAATATATGGTTAATCTGTAACTTTTAATTAATGCATTGTAAATGAAGTTGGAACAATAGCTTTAGAGCTCCGATCTATCTTTCCAACGAGATATAATATGCTCCAAACTGATAAACACTCAGCAAGATATGAGTGTTACAAATACTTAGCCTTATCTCTATGATTTAGTGTTTTCAGCGAAAATAGAGCACTTTTAGCGTAAATACAGTGTATTACTATTTTTATTACTATTATTATTACTATTATTATTACTATTATTATTATTATTATTCTTATTATTATTATTATTATTATTATTATTATTATTTTTATTATTATTATTATTATTATTATTATTATTATTATTTTTATTATTATTATTATTATTATTATTATTATTATTATTATGATTATTATTATGATGATTAGTATTATTATTATTATTATTATTATTATTATTATTATTATTATTATTATTATTATTATTATTATTATTATTATTATTATTATTATTATTAGCTCCGATTTATCTTTCCAACGAGATATAATACGCTCCAAACGGTTAAACACACAGCAAGATATGAGTGTCACAAATACTTAGCCTTATCTCTATGATTTAACGTTTTCAGCGAAAATAGAGCACTGTTAGCGTAAATACAGTGTATTTTAGTAATTAGGCAATCATCCCTTGATATTTTAAAACCAGCGCCTGAAGACAAGTTTTAGAACTAGGTAAGATCTTTCCAACGACATATTAGACGTTTTCAACGGCAAAAAAAAAGCAAGATATGATCATATCAAATTCTACACGAGCTCGGAGTGAAATCAGAAACATTTGTCAATATATGGTTAATCTGTAACTTTTAATTAATGCATTGTAAATGAAGTTTGAACAATAGCTTTAGAGCTCAGATCTATCTTCCAACGAGATATAATACGCTCCAAACGGATAAACACACAGCAAGATATGAGTGTCACAAATACTTAGCCTTATCTCTATGATTTAGCGTTTTCAGAGAAAATAGAGCACTTTTAGCGTAAATACAGTGTATTTTAGTAATTGGGCAATCATCCCTTGATATTTTGAAACCAGCGCCTAAAGACAAGTTTTAGAAAATGGTAAGATCTTTCCAACGAGATATTAAACGCTTTCAGTGGCACCAAATAGAGCAAGATATAATCGCATCAAATCTACACGAGTTCGGAGTGAAATCAGAAACATTTGTGAATATATGGTTAATCTGTAACTTTTAATTAATGCATTGTAAATGAAGTTGGAACAATAGCTTTAGAGCTCCGATCTATCTTTTAAACGAGATATAATACGCTCCAAACGGATAAACACACAGCAAGATATGAGTGTCACAAATACTTAGCCTTATCTCTATGATTTAGCGTTTTCAGCGAAAATATAGCACTTTTAGCGTAAATACAGTGTATTTTAGTAATTAGGCAATCATCCCTTGATATTCTGAAACCAGCGCCTGAAAACAAGTTTTAGATCTCGGTAAGATCTTTCCAACGAGATATTAAACAATTTCAACGACACAAAATAGAGCAAGATATGATCGCATCAAATTCTACACGAGTTCGGAGTGAAATCAGAAACATTTGTTTATATATGGTTAATTTGTAACTTTTAATTAATGCATTGTAAATGAAGTTGGAACAATAGCTTTAGAGCTACGATCTAACTTTCCAACGAAATATAATACGCCCCAAACGGATAAACACACAGTAGGATATGAGTGTCACAAATACTTAGCCTTATCTCTATGATTTAGCGTTTTCAGCTAAAATAGAGCACTTTTAGCGTAAATACAGTGTATTTTAGTAATTAGGCAATAATCCCTTGATTTTTTGAAACCAGCGCCTGAAGGCAAGTTTTAGAACTCGGTATGATCTTTCAAACGAGATATTAAACGCTTCCAATGGCACAACAAAGAGCAAGATGTGATCGCATCAAATTCTACACGAGTTCAGAGTGAAATCAGAAACATTTGTGAATATATGGTTAATCTGTAACTTTTAATTAATGCATTGTAAATGAAGTTGGAACAATAGATTTAGAGCTCCGATCTATCTTTCCAACGAGATATAGTACGCTCCAAACGGATAAACACACAGCAATCTCTATGATTTAGCGTTTTCAGCGAAAATAGAGCACTTTTAGCGTAAATACAGTGTATTACTATTTTTGATACTGTTATTATTACTATTATTATTATTATTATTATTCTTATTATTATTATTCTTATTGTTATTATTATTATTATTATTATTATTATTATTATTATTATTATGATTATTATTATTATTATTATTATTATTATTATTACTACTATTATTATTAGTATCATTACTATTATTATTACTATTATTATTATTATTATTATTATTATTATTATATTATTATTATTATTATTATTATTATTATTATTATTATTATTATTATTATTATTATTATTATTATTATTATTATTATTATTATTATTATTATTATTATTATTATTATTATTATTAGCTCCGATCTATCTTTCCAACAAGATATAATAAGCTCCAAACGGTTAAACACACAGCAAGATATGAGTGTCACAAATACTTAGCCTTATCTCTATGATTTAGCGTTTTCAGCGAAAATAGAGCACTGTTAGCGTAAATAAAAATTATTTTAGTAATTAGGCAATCATCCCTTGATATTTTGAAACCAGCGCCCAAACACATGTTTTAGAATTCGGTAAGATCTTTCCAATGAGATATTAAATGCTTTCAATGGCACAAAATAGAGCAAGATATGATCGCATCAAATTCTACACGAGTTCGGAGTGAAATCAGAAACATTTGTGAATATCTGGTCAATCTATAACTTTTAATTAATTCATTGTAAATGAAGTTAGAACAATAGCTTTAGAACTCCGATCTATCTTTCCAACGAGATATAATACGCTCCAAACGGATAAACACACAGCATGATATGAGTGTCACAAATACTTAGCCTTATCTCTATGATTTAACGTTTTCAGGGAAAATAGAGCACTTTTAGCGTAAATACAGTGTATTTTAGTAATTAGGCAATAATCACTTGATTTTTTGAAACCAGCGCCTGAAGACAAGTTTTAGAACTAGGTAAGATCTTTCAAACGAGATATTAAACGCTTTCAACGGCACAACAAAGAGCAAGATATGATCGCATCAAATTCCACACGAGTTTGGAGTGAAATCAGAAACATTTGTGAATATATGGTTAATCTGTAACTTTTAATTAATGCATTGTAAATGAAGTTGAAACAATAGCTTTAGAGCTCCGATCTATCTTTCCAACGAGATATAATATGCTCCAAACTGATAAACACTCAGCAAGATATAAGTGTTACAAATACTTAGCCTTATCTCTATGATTTAGCGTTTTCAGCGAAAATAGAGCACTTTTAGCGTAAGTACAGTGTATTTTAGTAATTAGGCAATGCTCCCTTGATATTTTGAAACCGGAGCATGAAGACAAATTTTAGAACTCGTAAAGAACTTTCCAACGAGATATTAAACGCTTTCAACGGCACAAAATAGAGCAAGATATGATCGCATCAAATTCTACACGAGTTCGGAGTGAAATCAGAAACATTTGTTTAAATATGGTTAATCTGTAACTTTTAATTAATGCATTGTAAATGAAGTTGGAACAATAGCTTTAGAGCTTTGATCTATCTTTCCAACGAGATATAATACGCCCCAAACGGATAAACACACAGCAGGATATGAGTGTCACAAATACTTAGCCTTATCTCTATGATTTAGCGTTTTCAGCTAAAATAGAGCACTTTTAGCGTAAATACAGTGTATTTTAGTAATTAGGCAATAATCCCTTGATTTTTTGAAACCAGCGCCTGAAGACAAGTTTTAGAACTCGTTATGATCTTTCAAACGAGATATTAAACGCTTTCAATGGCACAACAAAGAGCAAGATGTGATCGCATGAAATTCTACACGAGTTTAGAGTGAAATCAGAAACATTTGTGAATATATGGTTAATCTGTAACTTTTAATTAATGCATTGTAAATGAAGTTGGAACAATAGCTTTAGAGCTCCGATCTATCTTTCCAACGAGATATAATACGCTCCAAACGGATAAACACACAGCAATCTCTATGATTTAGCGTTTTCAGCGAAAATAGAGCACTTTTAGCGTAAATACAGTGTATTACTATTTTTGGTACTATTATTATTACTATTATTATTATTATTCTTATTATTATTATTATTATTATTATTATTATTATTATTATTATTATTATTATTATTATTATTATTATTATTATTATTATTATTATTATTATTATTATTATTATTATTATTAGCTCCGATCTATCTTTCCAACAAGATATAATACGCTCCAAACGGTTAAACACATAGCAAGATATGAGTGTCATAAATACTTAGCCTTATCTCTATGATTTAGCGTTTTCAGCGAAAATAGAGCACTTTTAGCGTAAATACAGTGTATTTTAGTAATTGGGCAATCATCCCTTGATAATTTGAAACCAGCGCCTGAAGACAAGTTTTAGAACTCGGTAAGTTCTTTCAAACGAGATATTAAACGCTTTCAACGGCACAAAATAGAGCAAGATATGATCGCATCAAATTCTACACGAGTTCGGAGTGAACTCAGAAACATTTGTGAATATGTGCTTCATCTGTAACTTTTAATTAATGCATTGTAAATGAAGTTGGAACAATAGCTTTAGAGCTCCGATCTATCTTTCCAACGAGATATAATACGCTCCAAACGGATAAACACACAGCAAGATATGAGTGTCACAAATACTTAGCCTTATCTCTATGATTTAGCGTTTTCAGCGAAAATAGAGCACTTTTAGCGTAAATACAGTGTATTTTAGTAATTAGGCAATCATCCCTTCATATTCTGAAACCAGAGCCTGAGGACAAGTTTTAGAACTCGGTAAGATCTTTCCAACGAGATATTAAACGCTTTCAACGGCACAAATTAGAGCATGATATGATCGCATCACATTCTACACGAGTTCGGAGTGAAATCAGAAACATTTGTGAATATATGGTTAATCTGTAACTCTTAATTAATGCATTGTAAATGAAGTTGGAATAATATGTTTAGATCTCCGATCTATCTTTCCAACGAGATATAATACGCTCCAAATGGATAAACACACATCAAGATATGAGTGTCACAAATACTTAGCCTTATCTCTATTATTTAGCGTTTTTAGCGAAAGTAGAGAACTTTTAGCGTAAATACAGTGTATTTTAGTAATTAGGCAATCATCCCTTGATATTCTGAAACCGGAGCCTGAAGACAAGTTTTAGAACTCGGTAAGATCTTTCCAACGAGATATTAAAGGCTTTCAACGGCACAAAATAGAGCATGATATGATCGCATCACATTCTACACGAGTTCGGAGTGAAATCAGAAGCATTTGTGAATATATGGTTAATCTGTAACTTTTAATTAATGCATTGTAAATGAAGTTCGAACAATAGCTTTAGATCTCCGATCTATCTTTCCAACGAGATATAATACGCTCCAAATGGATGAACACACAGCAAGATATGAGTGTCACAAATACTTAGCCTTATCTCTATGAGTTAGCGTTTTCTGCGAAAATAGAGCACTTTTAGCGTAAATCATCCCTTGATACTTTGAAACCCGCGCCTGAAGACAAGATTTAGAACTCGGTAAGATCTTTCCAACGAGATATTAAACGCTTATAACGGCACAAAATAGAGCAAGATGTGATCGCCTCAAATTCTACACGAGTTCGGAGTAAAATCAGAAACATTTGTGAATATATGGTTAATATGTAACTTTTAATGAATGCATTGTAAATGAAGTTGGAACAATAGCTTTAGAGCTCCGATTTATCTTTCCACTTCCAACGAGATATAATACGATCCAAACAGATAAACACACAGCAAGATATGAGTGACACAAATACTTAGCATTATCTCTATGATTTAGCGTTTTCAGCGAATATAGAGCACTTTTAGCGTAAATACAGTGTAGTTTAGTAATTAGGCAATCATCCCTAGATATTTTTAAACCAGCGCCTGAAGACAATTTCTAGAACTCGCTAAGATCTTTCCAACGAGATATTAAACGCTTTCAGCGGCACAAAATAGAGCAAGATGTGATCGCATCAAATTCTACACGAGTTCGGAGTGAAATCAGAAACATTTGTGAATATATGGTTAATCTGTTACTTTTAATTAATGCATTGTAAATGAAGTTGGAACAATAGCTTTAGAGCTCCGATCTAGATTTCCAACGATATATAATACGCTCAGAACTGATAAACACACAGCAAGATATGAGTGTCACAAATACTTAGCCTTATCTCTATGATTTTGCGTTTTCAGCGAAAATAGAGCACTTTTAACGTAAATGTTGTGTATTTTATTATAAGGCACTCATCCCTTGATATTTTGAAACCAGCGCCTGAAGACATGTTTTAGAACTCGGTAAGATCTTTCCAACGAGATATTAAACGCTTTCAACGGCACAAAATAGAGCAAGATAAGATCGCATCAAATTCTACACGAGTTAGGAGTGAAATCAGAAACATTTGTGAATATATGGTTAATCGGTAACTTTTAATTAATGCATTGTAAATGAAGTTGGAACAATAGCTTTAGAGCGCCGAACTATATTTCCAACGAGATATAATACGCTCCAAACGGATAAACACACAGCAAGATATGAGTGTCACAAATAGTTAGCCTTATCTCTATGATTTAGCGTTTTCAGCGAAAATAGATCACTTTTAGCGTAAATACAGTGTATGTTAGTAATTAGGCAATCATCCCTTCATATTTTCAAACCATCGCCTGAAGAAAAGTTTTAGAACTCGGTAAGATCTTTCCAACGAGATATTAAACGCTTTCAACGGCACAAAATAGAGCAAGATATGATCACATCAAATTCTACACGAGTTCGGAGTGAAATCAGAAACATTTGTGAATATATGGTTAATCCGTAACTTTTAATTAATGCATTGTAAATGAAGTTGGAACAATAGCTTTAGAGCTCCGATCTATTTTTCCAACGATATATAATACGCTCAGAACTGATAAACACACAGCAAGATATGAGTGTCACAAATAGTTAGCCTTATCTCTATGATTTAGCGTTTTCAGCGAAAATAGAGCACTTTTAGCGTAAATACAGTGTATGTTAGTAATTAGGCAATCATCCCTTCATATTTTCAAACCAGCGCCTGAAGAAAAGTTTTAGAAATCGGTAAGATCTTTCCAACGAGATATTAAACGCTTTCAACGGCACAAAATAGAGCAAGATATGATCACATCAAATTCTACACGAGTTCGGAGTGAAATCAGAAACATTTGTGAATATATGGTTAATCCGTAACTTTTAATTAATGCATTGTAAATGAAGTTGGAACAATAGCTTTAGAGCTCCGATCTATCTTTCCAACGATATATAATACGCTCAGAACTGATAAACACACAGCAAGATATGAGTGTCACAAATACTTAGCCTTATCTCTATGATTTTGCGTTTTCAGCGAAAATAGAGCACTTTTAACGTAAATGTAGTGTATTTTATTATTAGGCAATCATCCCTTGATATTTTGAAACCAGCGCCTTAAGATATGTTTTAGAACTCGGTAAGATCTTTCCAACGAGATATTAAACGCTTTCAACGGCACAAAATAGAGCAAGATAAGATCGCATTAAATTCTACACGAGTTAGGAGTGAAATCAGAAACATTTGTGAATATATGATTAATCTGTAACTTTTAATTAATGCATTGTAAATGAAGTTGGAACAATAGCTTTAGAGCGCCGATCTATATTTCCAACGAGATATAATACGCTCCAAACGGATAAACACACAGCAAGATATAAGTGTCACAAATACTTAGCCTTATCTTTATGATTTTGCGTTTTCAGCGAAAATAGAATACTTTTAGCGTAAATACGGTGTATTTTGATAATTAGGCAATCATCCCTTGATATTTTCATACCAGCGCTTGAATACAAGTTTTAGAACTCGGTAAGATATTTCCAACGAGATATTAAACGCTTTCAACGGCACAAAATAGAGCAAGATATGATCGCGTCAAATTCTACACGAGTTCGGAGTGAAATCAGAAGCATTTGTGAATATATGGTTAATCTGTAACTTTTAATTAATGCATTGTAAATTTAGAGCTCCGATCTATATTTCCAACGAGATATAATACGCCCCAAATGGATAAACACACAGCAAGATATGAGTCTCACAAATACTTAGCCTTATCTATATGATTTAGCGTTTTCAGCGAAAATAGAGCACTTTTAGCTTATATACAATGTATTTTAGTAATTAGGCAATCATCCCTTGATATTTATAAACCAGTGACTGAAGACAAGTTGTAGAAGTCGGTAAGAGCTTTCCAACGAGATATTAAACGCTTTCAACCGCACAAAATAGAGCAAGATATGATCGCATCAAATTCAACACGAGTTCGGAGTGAAATCAGAAACATTTGTGAATATATGGTTAATCTGTAACTTTTAATTATTGCATTGTAAATTAAGTTGGAACAATAGCTTTAGATCTCCGATCTATCATTCCAACGAGATATAATACGCTCGAAACGAATACACACACAGCAAGATATGAGTGTCACAAATACTTAGCCTTATCTCTATCATTAGCGTTTTCAGCGAAAATAGAGCACTTTTAGCTTAAATACAGTGTATTTTAGTAATTAGGCAATCATCCCTTGATATTTTAAAACCAGCTCCTGAATAAAATTTTTAGAACTCAGTAAGATCTTTCCAACGAGATATTAAACGCTTTCAACTGCACAAAATAGAGCAAGATATGATCGCATCAAATTCTACACGAGTTCGGAGTGAAATCAGAAACATTTGTGAATATATGATTAAGCTGTAACTTTTAATCAATGCATTGTAAATGAAGTTGGAACAATAGCTTTAGATCTCCGATCTATCTTTCCAACGAGATATAATACGCCCCAAACGGATAAACACACAGCAGGATATGAGTGTCACAAATACTTAGCCTTATCTCTATGATTTAGCGTTTTCAGCTAAAATAGAGCACTTTTAGCGTAAATACAGTGTATTTTAATAATTAGGAAATAATCCCTTGATATTTTGAAACCAGCGCCTGAAGACAAGTTTTAGAAATCGGTAAGATCTTTCAAACGATATATTAAACGCTTTCAACGGGACAAAATAGAGCACTTTTAGCGTAAATACAGTGTATTTTAGTAATTAGGCAATCATCCCTTGATATGTTGAAACCAGCGCCTGAAGACAAGTTTTAGAAATCGGTAAGATCTTTCCAAAGAGATATTAAACGCTTTCAACGGCACAAAATAGAGCAAGATATGATCGCATCAAATTCTACACGAGTTCAGAGTGAAATCAGAAACATTTGTGAATATATAGTTAATCTGTAACTTTTAATTAATGCATTGTGAATGAAGTTGGAACAATAGCTTTAGAGCTCCGATCTATATTTCCAACGAGATATAATACGCTCCAAACGGATAAACACACAGCAAGATATGAGTGTCACAAATACTTATCCTTATCTCTATGATTGAGCATTTTCAGCGAAAATAGAGCACTTTAAGCGTAAATACAGTGTATTTTAGTAATTAGGCAACCATCCCTTCATAGTCTGAAACCAGAGCCTGAAGACAAGTTTTAGAACTCGGTAAGATCTTTCCAACGAGATATTAAACGATTTTAAAGGCACAAAATAGAGCATGATATGATCGCATCACATTCTACACGAGTTCGGAGTGAAATCAAAAACATTTGTGAATATATGGTTAATCTGTAACTTTTAATTAATGCATTGTAAATGAAGTTGGAACAATAGCTTTAAATCTCCGATTTATCTTTCCAACGAGATATAATACGCTCCAAACGGATAAACACACAGCAAGATATTAGTGTCACAAATACTTAGCCTTATCTCTATGATTTAGCGTTTTCAGCGAAAATAGAGCACTTTTAGCGTAAATACAGTGTATTTTAGTAATTAGGAAATTATCCCTTGCTATTTTCAAACCAGCGCCTGAAGACAAGTTTTAGAACTCGGTAAGATCGGACTTTCCGTTGGACAAGTCGAGAGCTTCTCTCACTACGCTCCCTCGCGTAGCTAGCTTGTTCTTACGGAAATAGCTCATTTTCTACCGATTTGGAGCTTGATTCTTGTGTTCGGAGCTTGGATTTTGATTCTCCTACTTCACTTCTTCGGATTGGAAGCTGAAATCTACATCTCCAACTCATTTCCGAGCTCTTTGGTCAACTTTCTCGCAAATTCGTTCTCGGAGTTACTATTCACGCCAGGAAGGTCAACGCCTCTCCAGCTCGATTCTCTTGCCAAATATGGATTTGAAGCTTGTTCTAGCATCTCCTAACTCTGGAGATTAACTTTCTATACTTTCTTTCATCATCGGCCTCCGTTGACCTTTTGCTTCTTCTCCAACGGTCATCACCATTGGTACGGAAACGAGCTCAAATTAAGGTAACAACTCTTATGCTTCTACTCGGAGGGGTTGCTACCTCTTAGCTACCCCGTCGCCCTCCATGGGGGGCAAAAAGAAGAAGACTCCTTCCCGGCCCACAAAGTCTTCATCTCGGCTTAGAGCCATAGCTCATTCCCAAATGGTTTATAAAGTCGTGGACCATGTAGATGCGGCTGAAGTTTGTAATGAAGACATTGAGGTTACTAACCCCTCAATTGTTGCCTCGCAAAAGGATGACAGATTGGTCCTTGATGTTAATGCTACTCCAACTGATTTGCCCGTGACCTCTTCTAATGAGTATGATGCTACTCAAATTGATATGCCCGTGACCTCTTCTAATGAGGATGATGCTATTCCTAAAGCTACACAAGACAATGATGAACCTTCGCTTCATATTGAGGTAACTCCTATTGTAAATGATGTTCCTGTGACCTCCTCTACTGTGGATGATATTATTGTTGTGGAAGAGCAGCTTGAATACACTATTGATCCCTCGGTTCAATCCATTTTGGATAATGAAACTGCCATTGATTCTACAACTACGAATGACAATGTCAATGAAAGTGTGGATTTGAACAAAAACAAGGGCGTTGTCCCTCATGATTCAAGTGTGATTGCCGCGGCATTAAGTGACAAACCTATTGTTGATGCCGCGGCATTGGTGGATCAACCCGAGGGCTCACATAGACCTCATTCCAAATGGGGGCAACCTGGTTCCACCCCCTCTTTTGTCTCACTCTTCAAAGACAATAGACAACCGGACAAAGGCATGAAGCTACGATATATTGAACCAAAAGGGGATATCATTGATCTCACTAACCGAAAGATGTCTTCCATGGTTGAGATATGGGGATTTTGTTTAATGGCTTACTTTGATGGACGTTTTCCCGGGCTCAAAAACATACATGATATGGTACACAAATGGGGGGTACCTTGCCGTGTAAGATCACATGATAGAGGGTGGGTGATATTCAAATTCCAAAATGAGGATGATAGAGCCAAGGTACTCATGGAGGGCCCCTACTCTCTTCTTGGAAAAATTGTCCACCTCAAAGCTCTATCCGAAGACTTCTCTATGGATGATGATGAGTTCTTGAAGGTGCCCATTTGGGTTCTTTTCCCCCATTTACCCATGAGAATTTGGGAAGAAGAAATAATTAGCGAGGTAGCATCTAGAGTGGGAACTCCTATCACCACGGATAGATTTACACTTGAAAGGGCTAGATCATCATTTGCAAGGGTCCTTATTGAGGTGGATGCCTCTAAACCGCGCCCTCTTCACTTTCAAATCAGGCTGCCAAATGGGAGGTTGCACACCTAAAGAGTGAGGTATGAAACCTTCCCTAATTATTGCTTTCATTGTAAATGTTTTGGCCACCATTGTTTCACTTGCAAGGTTATAGCCGAAATAGAAAGGAAAGAGGAAGAAGCAAAAAAGGGGACAAGTGAGGATGCAATTGGCACCACAAAGGAGGATGAAGTATTGAACAATAATAACAAAGGCAAGCAAATTATGGAAGATAGTGTCCAAGTTCCGAGGACCACCAAACCTCCAACAAAAGAGCACCCCTTTTTTAAACTTATAAGAAATGTTAAGCATGGGAAGAGAAGGCCAAGAAGAAGAGAAAGGGATAGATCCCCCGGGTATACTACTCAAGATGATGATGAAGACCAAAGTGGTAATACCGTGAGAAGTGTGAAAGCATTTGATGAAATCTACTCCGATGAGGTGATTATTGAAATGGACCCCGCATTGGATTTCTCTAGTCCAATTGTTAAGGTCAAGCATATTGAAGAAGTGGATGATGATGCTAATATAATCAAACTTGGGCACAACTTGAACCTTGTTGATCCCAAAGACCCCGGAGTATTCTTCACCAAAGAATGTCTCCAAAGTCTACCGGATGTCCTACCAAATGATCAAGGTTATGCTTTTGGTCCTACATTCATGAGGGGTGTCTATAGAAACTACCTTAATAGGTTCTATGAGGAGGGCTGCCCGAGAGGTAACGCTTGCAAAGTGAAAGATCCAAGAAAGGTTAAACTTAACCAAATCCGTGTGGTGAATGACATTAGGGATGCCTATCTTGATGATGTCATCACTAAAGTTGAACTATTTGATGATCAACCGCCAAAGATTCATCTTTTACATATTGAAGAGGTCAAGCAAACAATGGTTAGACTTGACAACTACCTTAGTGTCCAATATCAACCCGACACCAAAGCTATCACTCTCACCCAAGAATGTCTAAGAGCTCTACCGGGAACCATTCCTACCGATGATGGGTATGTTTTCTCTTCCTCTTTCTTTGAATTGCCTTACTTTTTGCTATTCATTACTAGGTACACTCTAAGGGAGCCCAAGAAGCACCCATTGGCCGAGGCTAGGAATGCTAAGAGGGGTTGGAGGAAGACCACTTCAAAATCATCTTAATGTTTGTGTCCTCATGGAATGTCCGAGGCCTCAATAAGGTCTCCAAACAAAACCTTATATCTAACTTTGTGAAATCTAATCGTGTACATATTTGTTGTTTACTTGATATGGAAGTTGAGTTTGACCACGTAGCTTCTATAGTTACTATCGGTCAAACCAACAATTTTGGCTCTAAACCGTTTAAATTCTTTAATATGTGGCTAAAGCATGAGTCTTTCAAAACTACACTTACTTCCTCATGGTGTAAGGAGGTCTATGGAAGCTCTCAATTCATTTTGGCCCAAAAATTGAAGCACTTAAAGCAACCTCTTAAAGAGTTAAATAAACTGAATTTTAGTCACATTTCCGAAAGGGTCAAGGATTCTAAGAAGGAGTATAAAGGACTTCTTGGCCTTTCTACATTGTCCCCATTGGATGAGACCCTTAAGGTGGATCTCGCTATTTGCAAGAAAAAACTCATTAACCTTAAAAAGGCTGAGGAGGATTTCTTTAGACAAAAAGCTAAAGCCACACATCTTGTTCAATGTGATAAATGTACCAAATACTTTCATTCTATTGTCAAAAAGAACAATGTTAGGAACTCCATTACAGCCCTTAAGCTTCCTAATGGGGATCCTACTACCTCTTTAGACCAAGTTGCTTGTGAATTGGTGAATTTTTACACTTCTTTGTTCGGTACTCATTATCCAAACGCTCCTTTGGACCCAGATATTGTGGCTTCAGGTAAAACTATAACATCTAATCTTAAAGACAGATTGGTTGTTCCTTTCTCTGACCTTGACATTAAGGAGGCTTTGTTTGATATAGGAGATAACAAGGCCCCTGGCCTTGATGGGTTTACTTCGGCCTTTTTCAAAGAAAACTGGGATATTGTTGGGTATGATATGATCAAGGCTATAAGGGGCTTTTTTGGTTCTGGCAAGCTCCTAAAGCAACTCAACCACACGGTTATTGCCTTGATCCCTAAGACCACACATTCCCCTACAGTAGCAGATTTTAGACCCATTGCTTGCACTAAGGTTATCTACAAAGTCATCACTAAAGTCTTGGCTAAGAGGATGATTCCTTGTTTGCCGGACCTTATTGATCCTGCCCAGGGGGCCTTTGTAGATGGAAGACTTATGATTGATAATGTCTTTATTGCTCAAGAACTGGTTAAAGGATATACCAGGAAAAGAATATCTCCTAGGTGCATGATTAAGATAGACCTTAGGAAAGCCTATGATACCATATCCTGGGACTTTTTGGCTACAATGTTAGCACTTTTGGGATTCCCTAGGAGATTCATTGGATGGATTATGGAATGTGTCACCACACCCTCCTACTCCATCTCAATAAATGGTGTTCTCCATGGTCATTTTAAAGGAAAAAGGGGCTTGAGACAAGGGGATCCCATGTCCCCTATTTTATTTGTACTTTGTTTGGAATACTTATCAAGATTGCTGAATGTAAGAACACAGGATCCATGCTTTAAGTACCATCCAAAGTGTGGCAGCCTAAAGATTTCACATGTTGCATATGCGGATGATTTAATGCTCTTCTCAAAAGGGCACAAACCATCCATCAAGATTCTTGTTGACTCCTTGGAGGATTTTGGCAGAGTCTCGGGCCTTAGGGTCAACTATGACAAATCAAATATCTTTCTTGGAGGTATGGCTGATTATGAGTTAAATAGTATCCTTGAACTAGTAGACTTTAAAGTAGGGGCTTTTCCAGTTAAATACCTTGGGGACCCTTTGGCCCCTCTAAAGGTATCTGTGGCACAATTCGCTCCCCTACTTGACTCTGTGACTAATTTCATAAGTGCTTGGAATCTTAAAACACTATCATATGCTGGGAGGATTGAGCTTATCAAGTCTGTAATACAAGGGGTTCACTCCTTTTGGCTCCAAATTTTTCCTATCCCTAGGACTATACTTGACAGGATTACCTCTATCTGCCGCATTTTCCTTTGGGGGGGGGCAAGTACTCTAGGGTCTCCTGGGCTGATATTTGCCTTCCTAAGGAAGAGGGTGGACTTGGGATACATGATACTAAAGTTTGGAACTCTGCCCTACTTGCAAAGATCTTTTGGGATATACATACCAAAAAGGATACACTTTGGGTTAAATGGGTTCATGGGGTTTACTTAAAAGGCCGGGATGTGTGGGATTTTTCCCCACATCATAGAGACTCACACTTAATGAAAAAATGGCTTCAGTTAGGGATGAATTTTTGGGAAATTTTGGGGGAACCAAAGCTGCTATACATGGTTTAAATGCTTTACAATTCAATGGTAAGCTTAGCTCTTCTAAAGTATATAATTTGCTTAGAATTAAAGCTCCTAACCGTTGGTGGATGTCCTTTATTTGGAAGAACTATATCCCTCCCAAGTTTTCCTTTACAACTTGGTTGGCATTCCGAAATAGGTTGGCTACATATGACAATCTTCACCGATTAGATGTAGTCAACATATGTGCCTTGTGCAAGGGTGGGCTGGAAACAGTCCCACACCTATACTTTGAATGCCCTTTTACAGGTAAAGTTTGGAGCTTGGTGAAGGAGTGGCTGCATATCCCACGGCTTATGGGATCTTTGACTAGTGCGGTCAAGTGGATCAAGAAGGAGAGGAGTGGAGCTACTATTCAAGCAAAGGCAGCTAGGATTGCATTTTGCTTTTCAGTCTACTGGATCTGGAGGATCAGGAATGCCACAAGATTTGATGGCCTACTACCTAAAGAGGAAGAGGTATTTGCAAGGATAAAGTACATTGTTGTAACACCCCCATTTTTCCCTCCAAAAATAATACTTAGAAATAATATATTGATAATAACATTGATTTATTCCTTAATCCTTAAAAATAGATAGAGTTTTGCAGCGGAAATAACAATAATGGAAAAATGGTGTGTTACCGCCACACCCAGCCCTCAACTTGGCTGGATGTTAAGGCTATCCACCATGAGTTCAACCGAATTAATAACTTAAATTTAAAATTTAATAACATAATTTAAACTAAGTGAAGACTACACTTAATCTTCTAAAGCGCTCTCAAGGCTCGTCAAACATCAAGAGCTTCATATTCATCATTACCTGCACAAATAAAGTGCAGAAAACAAAACAAAGAAAAGGAAACAAAAATTAGCTTTAGAGCTAAGTAAGTACTACCCAACCCCGTAAAATAATCAGGTTTGGCGAAAATAGTTTTTCATATAATACTATATAAAAATACTCACACCACCAAAATTCTTCTCAAATCAAAAATATCATTTATCAATTTTATAATTTCAAACACCCTTAGTTAAAAAAAAATACTTATAAGCTCCAAGCAATTAACATCTCAAATAAAAGTATCACTTTTCAAAATATAACTTTTGCAGCTAAAAATACCACCATTCCAAAATCAATGTCACTCTTAGATTCTTTTAAGTTGGGCGAAACTCAAGATTCCTCGAGTCCAATGAATCGTTGTTGTGTACGACTCATCCCGGAATTCCGGCTCCCACCGACCACCAAATTGGAAACTGAACTTCACCCTTAAGTGTGCACACCCCCTAAAAGGGATTCCATGCCCTCCGAGTAGTAAGAAGTCCAAGTAGTTCGGACAACGTCCCCCTACCTCATATGGGTTAGAAACCCGGGTGATTAGAAACTACTACTGTGGCCACCAAAGAACTTTTAAAGTTCTCAAAAGAAATATCGGGAATCTCCCGCCACCAATATTTACCAGGATTTCTCCCGCCACCAATAATCATCATAAACCTAAACTAAACCCGCGGTATATAGCTCTAACCACCCACACCTCGTGTTTCTCTCGAGATGTCAATAATCATTATAAAAACATTATTCATTCTTGGAAAATCATTTCTCTATACATAGTCTTCCAAAATATCCATTTAATGGATACGTCCACCAAAAATCCACATTCATAAATACTCCAAAATTGTATTACATAAAAATTCACTCCAAAATCATACTAGGGATTAAAACCCAAAATATATCTCCAATATTTCACAAATTCTTAGTCGCCCAAAATAGTACACATTTAAAATTCACACTTAATCACATAATGCATAATAAGAATATAATACGAGGAAACAATTTTGGATTGGCAGAGAAACTTACCTCAAATCTGATGCTCCTAATTCACGTCCCCTACTTCAGTCTCTAAGAAATCACCTTTTTATTTAAGAGTATACCCCAATTAGTCTTTTATTCTATAATGATCCCCATTCCCCTTCTATAAAATTATTCGAATTATTGTTTTAACAATTCCTTATTACTCGGATTTATTATTATCCAATATTATTATTTAGTTAAGGTTGATAAACTTCTCTTACTTCGGTTATATAAATTATGAGTAAGCATCAAATCCGACGAATATATTTAATTTAATTCACTGATAACTTTATTATGTTCTTATCAATTTATTCGTACACTTATGAAATATCAAAACCATCTAATTAAGCTACTACTAGATCTAAAATTATAATGGGTTCCTTTCTGATTAATTAATTAATCCATTTATACCATTATCTTAAATTATGCAATTATTTCAACTTAAAATGACAAATTTACTAAAGTGGTTATCATCAATTTAACTGGTTCGATTCCCAACTTTTAATATTCAAATTTCACAATTTCCTTAGTCAGCATTATTAGAAATTCCGAATATTCTAACTGTTGGAGATATTTAATTGTGAATCAAGTTGGTCATAGATTAGCTTTATATTTAATCCTTGTATTTAAATAGTGCATAAATTAGATAGAAATCAGGCAAAGTGTTAGGCCCATTTAAACAGGCCAAAAGCCTGGTACGCCTAACCTAAACCTCGCCTATAAAAAGGGAGCCGAGGTTTAGGAAAAGGTTGAACGTCGTACTTATTATTTCATAGCCTTACGCTTATCATTCTGCTGTACGTTCCACGGTTTATCAAAGAAGGTTTTATGGTGATTCATTCTGTTCCATCTTTACGTTTAATCTTCCTTTGTTAGATCGATTATTCATTGCTGTTAAAGAAACAGGGACTAACAATTGGTATCAGAGCCGATCGAGAACGATCAGAAGAACTCCTGCAGAACACTCTGTTTTTGTTAACGTAGTTCATTCTGTCGATTTTTTGCTCTGTAATTTTGTTTCTTGTTCAAAAGTTGTAAAAGTTACACCTTTGAAATCGCCTTTTCAAAGCGATCAAAGGGTATACTTCAGTTTGTGTTTTACGCAATTTTTGATTTCGAGATATCTCGAGCTAGGCATCTCGACATCCTACTTCTTCACAGGTTCTGCTACGTCTTTCGAGCTGAAAACTTTACCAGAAGATCTCGACATTCAACTCTACAGGAAACTATCTTCAGATTTTGATTATCTGATTTTTACAGGTTGAAAGATTTCGACAATGAGGATTTCGACATCTAGGATTTCGAAATCTTGATTTCGAGAAAAGGTTTCGACATCTGGTCTCGACATTTGACTCATCAGATTAAGATTTGGAGAGATTAACTTCTCGATATTTCAAATCTCGAGATCAGCATCTCGAAATTTTCTCGAATGGTCAGTTTAGTACAGCAATGGGTTCAGAATACAATGCACAAGGGAACAGCAGTACCCCTCCTAGCCTCAGGAAGGGAGAATATCAAATGTGGAGGAACAGATTTCTAAACTTCCTCGAGCACAAAGAGAACTCTTCTGCAATGCTCGAATCTCTGCTTGAAGGACCAGCTGAACTCTTGATTTCAGTTGATGGAGATCCAGAGAACAATCCTCCTATTTTTCCAGAAATAAGGAGAAAAGTGCCGTCTGAATACACAGAAGCCGACAAGCTCAGACTTCGTGGTGATCTTATGGCCAAAACGTACCTCCTTCAAGCAATACCGAACGAGGTTTATGTTCTCATAGATAGCATGCAGACAGCTAAGGAGATGTGGGATGAAATTGAAAAGCTGTTACAAGGCACAAGCATCAGCCTCAAAACAAAGAAGACTACGATTCTCATCGCTTATGACTCCTTCAAAGTAGGTCCAGGAGAACCATTGAATGAGACTTACAACAGACTTGTTCAACTGGTAAATGAACTCAGAAAGATCAAAGTATTCAGGTCCAATCTGGAACTGAATATTAGATTTTTATCTAGCCTACATCCTGCATGGGAAAAGACAGTGAAGGATGTCAGATCTCGGATAGATTTGGACGAAATTGACCTCTGCACACTCTATGAACATCTGAAACAATTTGTCAACGAGGTTGCCTGTGCTGAAGATCATCACACCACAAATCCCTTAGCTCTTGTAATGGATGCTCAGCCAAGAAGGACAACCACTTCACTAAAGAAGAAAAAGAAGAAGGTGGTGGTTGAATCAGATGATGAAGAGAGTGAAGATGACAAATCTGATCTAGAGGCTGAGCTAGCAGACTTACAGAAAAAGATGGCAATGCTTGCCAAGAGATTTGCTAAGAAGAACAGCTCCTCCAACAGGCTAAGAACTTCCTCCTCAAACTACAAGCAGAAGAACCATGATCAAGGATCCTCTAGAAAGGCATCATCGGCAGAAGAAGTTCCTAAATGCTATAATTGTGGCAAACCAGGACATGTGATCAAAGACTGCCGCCTCCCAAAGAAGAAAGATGCTAACTTCTACAAGCAGAAGATGCTGTGGAATAAGCAGAAAATGCTGATGGTGCAGAAAGAAGAAGAAACCTCTGCCATGATTGCTGAGAATGAAAACTGGGCAGAAGATTCTTCTGAGGAGGAGGAAGAGGAAGACAACTATGCTCTTATGGCAAGTGTTGAGGGAGATGAAATAAAGGGTGATGCTGCGATCCCCGAAAGCAAGTGCTCAACAAGCTCTGTAAGTACCTCCCATACTTCTTTAAATAATCAAATGCAGTCCTTACTTGAAAAGGACAATCTAATCAAAGAACTAAAGGAGAGACTAGACAATAATCATAGAGTTCTGAAACAGAATCTAGACCAAAAGTCTTCCTTAAGTATTCAACTTGAAATTGCAAAAGATCAAGTCAAAAAGGTGTCCTCAGATTTTGAAAGCTTTGAACTAAAGATAGCTGAATTAACTAAGAAATTTGAGGACAGTGAACGGGAAAAAAGCACAGCAAAGGCTGAATGCGATTTTTTGCATAACAAAAGAAGAACGCTTTTAAATAAAGTAAAAGAACTAGAAGATCTAGCTGCTAGAAGAGGTCAATCTGAACAAACTGTTTTTCTGCTTAACAACAAACAAAAGGATGATCGATTCTACAATGCTAAAACAGGACTGGGCATAACTAACCCACGTAATCTTAAGAAAGTTAATTGTCTTCAAATCTATAACAAAGATTACATGGGACTAGGGTTTGGTGAGAAAATGTATTTTCGAAGTGATGAAGATTATGCTGAAGCAGAAGAAGAAAAGAGAAAGAAACCAAAACCTGCGATTTCTTGTGATTATCCCTCTGTAAATGAAAAACAACTTTCAGAAGAAAAACCTACTTCCTGCTTTAGTGAATGCCTAGATCCTTATGCTAAAGATATTCCTCACATAGGACACCCTCTAGACCCTCCCCCAAGAGTTGGTATTGCTAAAACTGGTGAGGAACCATGTATTTTTCCCATGGCTCAAAAGCTCAAAAACCTACAGAAAACTCTTGATAACGAGAGAGAGAGATTTGAAACTGAAAAGAAAGGTTTTGAGCGCAACTGGCAGGAACTTCTCCAAAAATTTAATGATTTGAGTGAACAGTTTCATGCAAAAACAGACCCTTCTACGATCAAGCCTGACAGCTCACACACCTCACATAAGAAAAACAATGCTTTTAAAGGTTCGTCCACTCATCTCTCTTCTCCTTTGTTTACAGGGAATGAAGTGAATAAAGAAGGAGAAGAGAAGAATGAGTGGAGGAAAAAGAGGAAGGAAATCGCAGATGGCAAAAAGAAAGTTTTTGAGAAAAGTGCCAGCCCTAGATCTAGTTCAATATTTTACTCAAAAGTTAATTGTAATTCTGTCTCTACAAAGCAAACTTCTAACAGTTCAGTCTTGAGTCCCAAGCTGAATATTTCTGAGACATCTTCTAGACAAAGTTCTATTTATAATACAAGTGATGCTTATGGTTATTCTGTTCCAGATCCCCATAATTATGAATGTGATATGAATGTTGTTAAATCTAAGCCTTCCAGAAAGCTTAAACCTGAAAAAGAAACCAAGAAAGGAACTTCTAAGGGAACGTTTTGTATTCCAGATATGAAATATGCCCTTAGAGTTCATTCTAGGAAACATGTTAATCGGCTTTCTAAGGAGGAGATTTTCAAAACCAAACTCAAGAAGCAACCGTTCAATCACAAAGCACCTGTCTACTCTCCTCCTGAACCTAAAACGAAAAGATAGGTCCCCAAGATAAGACCCGTCAAAGCTGAAACGGAAAGGTGGGTCCCCAAGATGAGACCTACCAAACCTGAATCGAATAGATGGGTCCCCAAACGAAGACCCATCCAAACTAAAACTAAAAGGTGGGTTCCCAATCATAGACCCATCATAACTGAAACTGATAGGTGGGGTCCAAATCGAAGACCCATCATAACTGCAACTGAAAGGTGGGTCCCCAAACTTAGACCCACACGGACTAAAATGGAAAGGTGGGTTCACAACATCAGACCCACCAAAATGGAAAGTGTTAGGTGGACTCCAAAAACCAGACACACTGCAAAAGCAGATCTGGCAATTGGAAAGCCCATCGAAGATAGATCTTTTGTTGAAAGAGCAGCTGACCTTGGATCACTGCTCAAAGCAAGTTTTAAAAAGGTGTTTCTTGATAATAAGGAAGGACCCACTCCAAGTTGGGTACCTAATCCTATTTGATTGTTTTGCAGGACGGTCATGTGTGGCACTTGGACTCAGGATGCTCAACCCACATGACCGGAATAAAGCACCTTTTGAGCAACTACACCAACTGCTACGGAGGAAATGTCAGATTCAGAAATGACGCCTCATCTCCTATCCTTGGGTATGGGGACGTCATCTGTGCCAGCGTTACAATAAAAGATGTTTCATTCGTCAAAGGGCTCAAACACAACTTACTGAGCATTGGACAATTCTGTGACAGCGGGATGGAAGTGAGGTTCTTTGCAAAACAATGCTGTGTTCTTGACAGCACAGGGAATACATTATTAACGTGTTACAGAACATCAAATCTGTACACTATTGATCTGAAAAGCGTCCAATCAACCACTTACATCTGTCTGCTGTCCAAAGCCTCAACTGAACAGAACAACCTATGGCACAGACGTCTCTCCCATCTGAACTTCAAACATCTATCAACTTTGTCCTCCAAGAAACTTGTCAAGGGGCTTCCTCTGCTAAAGTCTTCCGCTGAAAATCGTTGTAGTGCCTGCAAAATGGGCAAAATGACGCGAAGCTCCCACAAGTCAAAATCTGAATCTTCATCTACTCATCAGTTGCAGCTAATACACATGGATCTGTGTGGACCTATGAGAGTTCAAAGCATCAACGGTCGCAAATACACTCTGGTGATCGTTGATGACTTCTCTAGGTATACATGGACAAAATTTCTACGATCAAAAGACGAAGCTGCGGAAAACATTATGACCTTTATCAGAACGATCCAGAAACTGCTACAGCACAGTGTTCGAATTGTCAGAACTGACAATGGTACCGAGTTCAAAAATCAGACTCTCACTGAGTTCTATGAATCACTCGGTATCACTCAGCAATTTGCAGCAGCTAAAACTCCCCAGCAGAACGGAGTTGTTGAGAGAAAGAACAGAACCCTTGTTGAAGCAGCACGCACCATGTTAATCCAATCAAGACTGTCTCACTTCATGTGGGCAGAGGCAATCAATACCGCGTGCTTCACTCAGAACAGAACCTTCATCCACAAACGCTTCGACAAGACTCCATATGAGATCCTATTCAACAAAACTCCTGATATTTCTTTCCTCAAGGTTTTTGGCTGCAAGTGCTTCATACTCAATGATCGGACAGAGAGAAGTAAGCTGGATCCCAAAGCCAGAGAAGGCGTGTTCATTGGCTACTCACTGCAATCCAAAGCTTACAGAGTCTATCTCAGAGACAAGCGGACTGTCATCGAGAGTGTAAACGTTACATTCTATGAAATGGCAGACTTTGCTATTGAACATCTCCAGACCGATCCATCCACTGCTGTACCAGTAGCTTCTGATAAAGCTGAACCAAACACCGAACACGACGATGTGATTCTCGACTCTCTCTTCAGAAACGTTTACGAGAACTCACAATCTCCACCTCCTGCATACACTCCAGAGTCAACATCGACTCCAACAGCAGAGATTCCGCTCTTCACAGGACCAGATGACGTACCATCCACACCCTCAACCCCTCAAACCAATCCCAGAGGTGTGGATGATCACGGCTTTGCCATAAGTCCGGAATCATCTCCACTACACACCACAGCTGCCCCAGAGCCTTCAAATTCATATCAGGACTCAGATCAACCAATAATTACTCCAACTCCTCTAGCTCATGAGAGGAAGTGGACAAGAGCACATCCTGTTGAACAGATAATAGGTGATCCAAGTCAAGGTGTGCGAACGAGATCAGCAACAACAAATGAATGTCACTATGCATGCTTTCTAAGCAAGAATGAACCGTCCAAAGTCTCAGAGGCACTCGCTGATCCAGATTGGGTGATTGCCATGCAAGATGAGCTCAATCAATTTGACAGACTAGATGTATGGACATTCGTGCCTAAACCCCCTCAGAAAACCATCATTGGCACAAAATGGGTGTTCAAGAACAAGAAGGACGAAGAAGGCATAGTGATAAGGAACGAGGCACGACTGGTAGCTAAAGGATATAATCAGCAAGAGGGCATAGACTATGATGAAACATTTGCACCCGTAGCACGAATTGAAGCAATCCGCCTTTTTCTTGCGTACGCGGCCCACAAGAACTTTACTGTCTTTCAAATGGACGTCAAGACTGCCTTTCTGAATGGAGTCTTGGAAGAAGAAGTCTATGTCGCTCAGCCCGAAGGATTCGTAGATCCCAGATATCCCGACCATGTGTACAAGCTAAAGAAAGCTCTGTATGGGTTAAAACAGGCACCAAGAGCTTGGTATGATGCATTAACCGAATTTCTGGTTGACTCAGGTTTCTCAAAAGGGAAGATTGATACCACACTTTTCATCAAGCGACAGAAGTCTGACATCATCCTGATTCAGATCTATGTTGATGACATTATCTTCGCCTCCTCAAATCCACGCCTGTGCAAACACTTTGAGAAACTGATGAAAACCAAGTTCGAGATGAGCATGATGGGAGAACTGAATTTCTTCCTAGGCCTGCAAGTAAGACAACTCTCTGACGGCATTTTCATCAATCAGTCAAAGTATATTCTGGAAATGCTTAAAAGATTCAACATTGATGGCAAATCTTCCATGACGACCCCCATGTCCCCAACCAACAAACTGGACTCAGACCCCTCCGGGAAGCCAGTTGATGCTACAAACTACAGGGCCATCATTGGATCTTTGCTATATCTCACATCAAGCAGGCCTGACATTGTCTTCTCCACATGCTTATGTGCACGATTTCAGGCAAATCCGAAGGAATCCCATCTGACCGCTGTTCGAAGAATTCTGAGATACCTCAAGGGCACTGTGAATCTAGGCCTTTGGTATCCCAAGCACTCAGGTTTTGACCTAGTCGGATATTCGAATGCTGACTTTGCTGGTTGCCGGATGGACCGCAAAAGCACATCGGGGGCAGTCCAATTCTTGGGCGATAAGTTAGTCTGCTGGTCTTCCAAGAAACAGAACTGTGTGTCAACATCTACGGCCGAGGCAGAATACGTCGCGGCTGCTAGCTGTTGTTCACAAATATTATGGATGAAGACTCAGCTAAAGGACTACGGTTACACACTCCGCCATATCCCGATCTACAGTGACTCTCAAAGCGCCATAGCCATCACCAGCAACCCAGTTCATCACTCCCGCACCAAACACATCGACCTGCGCTATCATTTCATCAAGGATCATGTGGAGAAAGGAGACATTGACATGTATTTTGTAAGCTCAGAGCTTCAACTAGCTGACTTGTTCACTAAGGCATTGGATGAAAAACGATTCCAGTTCCTAGTCTCCAAGTTGGGCATGTTGAACCTCGAGCCCGTTTAATTATGTTTCCACTGATCTAAAAAATGTGTGTGTGTGTGTGGGACCTGTAAAAAGTGTGTGTGTATGGGATTTGTAAATAGTGTGTGTGCGTTGCATGTGTTGAGGGGGAGAAAACCAGAAAAATAACAAAAAATAGTGTGTGTGCGTTGCATGAGTTGAGTGGGTGAAAAATCAAAAAGAACAAAAAATAGTGTGTGTGCATTGCATTTGTACATTTTGTTCGTTGCATTTTTTGAGGGGGAGAAAATTTTCACTGTTTGAGGGGGAGCTAATTTTCACTGATTAAGGGGGAGCTCTAAGTTTTTTACTGTTTGGGCCTCGAAAATCTTTTAAAAGGGCACTGTGTGTCAGCCCAATCATTCGGGCTCAACTTTACGAAGGAGGTCCATATTTTTCTCGCGTATAAAAGCCTCGCAAAAGCCCTTCTCCTTCTTTCATTCTGATTTTCTTAAAGGCAAAAACTTTCTCGCTAAGGCAGAGCTCTCAGACCTTTCTTATTCTTCCCAACCTTACGATCTCGCATCCCCTTCTCTCTTTTCTTCTTCTCGAAATTCCTAAGAAGGTAGTTACTCTTTGCTTGCGTTCAAAAACCAAAAGCGAACGATCGATCTCGAAAACCAGAAAACGAATGATTGATTTCGCGAAAAACCCTTGAAATTTCTCAAAATCAACATCAAATTAGTTTTTTTTCGTATTGAATGTATGTCGAAAACGTTTGTTATCCTTTTGATATATCAATGTTTATGTTTTTGCAGGTGGTTTAATCTCTTCTCGAAATCGTCGGTTCATCTTCTCGAAATCAAGATCTCGAGATGGGCATCTCGACATCTTGATCTCGAGATTTGAATCTCGAAATCAAGATCTCGAGATTTGCATCTCGACATCTTGATCTCGAGATTTGAATCTCGAAATCAAGATCTCGAGATTTGAATCTCGAAATCATGATCTCGAGATTCAGATCTCGAAATTTGGACTTAGAATTTTTTTCCAAAAAACTCCACCTGCATAAACTTATCTGACAACTAAATCAAACTCTTTCAATCAAATCAAACTGTTGAATTTCATATGCTAACCCCCTGCTTCTACAGTTTAAAATGGCAGGAAACACTACAGCACAGATCGATGATGCCATCTACTCCAAAGGGAAATGGATCAAGGTACTGGACAACAATTTCCAGCTAGACCTGGCAGTCTTCAAGTGCAAGAACCCAATCATTCCGGCCATAATGAAAGGTCACTATCTCTGGCCTGCACTTCACAACGCCAAACCAGTGCCAGAGATATACCTACAACAGTTCTGGGGGCACATGCACACAGATTCATTGAAGGATCGTTCCAAGATCAAGACCAAGTTGAACGGCATGCGGGTGATTCTGACACCATCCACTCTACGGACTACTCTATCGCTGCCGATACATGACGAATATGATGCACTGTCGTCCATCCCTGATCTGCTCAAAGACGTGGCATCCCTTGGCTACACATCACTACTGCCACAGCTCTCAAATTTCAACGGTGCATATCTTCGTCACCCGTGGAAAAATCTTTTCGGGCTAGTAAACAAGTGCCTGTCGCCGAAGCATGCCGGGTTTGACAAATGCAACAAGCAGATCCTGCTAATCTTTCATGGCATCGCGTTCAACAAGAACTACGATCTGGCTCAGCTCTTCTACTCAGAGCTAATGGACCTGGTCAAGGCCAAAGAAAAGAATAGGCCAGGTACCATTCCGTACGCTAGGTGGCTTGGGTTGATCATCAATGACCTCATGACAGAGCATTCAACAATACCAAGACGCAGTTCAGATCCTCACTTCACAGCACCGAAGCTACAGTACTTCAAAGCAGACAAGAATCCTTCCTATGGTCTGAAGTTACCTGGATTTCTGCTACAGCTGGTAAAATCTTCAAATCCAGCAGTCCAACAATACAAAGAAGCCACCGAGAAAACCGTCCCTATGGTTCAGCAAAACCCAGCTGGACCTACCCAAGGGACAAAGCCGAGTGTAAGTAAGGGTCCTAAGAGAGCCCAAAAGCCACAGAAACCAGTGGCCGGTTTGCCCAATGAAGGGAAGTCTGACGACTCTCTAGAGACGAGTCAGACGGCTGAGGGCACCGAAAAAGACGCTGAGGATACGGCCAATGAATCGTCAAGTGAAGCCCAAACGAATACTGACGACGAGGCTTCTGAGAGCGTAGGCACGGAGAGTGAAAAATCTAACTCGAATGATGACGATGATGACAACGACAGTGATGATGTGGAGCTCACATATGCCCTTATCAGAAAAGGAAAGCTGCCCGTCGAATCTCCAAAGAAGAGAAGAATCACTGCTGAAGATGCAGCACCAATCATAGCTCGCAGACCTCAAGTCTTCACCATAAAAGAAACAGCTAAACCAAGAGCTGATCCGAGCGAGACTAATTGCTCAAAGGATGATTACGACGAGGCAACTCACTCCATCAAGACAACAATCAACCAGGAAGAAGTTGTCATCCGAGAGACCAGGGCTAAGGTCAAAAATGACAAGGTTGTTAAGACCAAGCCCCAGCCCCGAGCGAAAAAGAGTCTGTTTGATAAGGCAGACGAGCACATCTTTGCGGGCTGCGACTCCTTTATCCAGATAAGCCGAGCCGAATCCCTAAGCACAGGAGCCGATCTTTTCGATTCTCGAGTAGAAGTCGCAGCATCTGGCTCAACTGCGCATGCACAGCCCTCTCCCAGCCACTCAATTGCCTCTCAAAAGGCTATTGTTTCAAAAGAATGGGACTCAACCCCCTCGCTGGTTCCTTCTGAATCAGTTGAGCATACAATTGACCTATCTCCCGAGGTCAAAACCCCTTCTTCTCTCACATCGAGTCTAGGTGTCACATTTCCCACATTTTCTTCCTTTTCTAAGACACCTACACTATTCACTGCACATACAGGTGCACTCACCCTGAACGCAACAACCAGAGCGCAAGCTATGACGGTTGGAAGCCCTGCTACGCCCATAATGATTCCATCATTAAATGCAGGCCACACATCAGCAATCTTCACTGATGCTGTGTCAACAGTTACAACCCCCGTAACTGGTCACCCTACCTTTGAAGACGTAAACGTTCTACTAAATCGCTTCCTAGATTCCACCATTAAACCATGGGTGCAAGATGCAATGACCGCTCTAGCACAGGAATTTAGGAACACCCAAGCGGTTCGGTCTGAACATACACCACCCCAACCTTCCCCTGAACCGTTCATCTCCCATACACAACCCATATCTTCCACCCCTCTATCCCACAAATCCATAAACCAAATTCCCATCCCTTCTATTTCTCGGGGCACCCAGAATACAGAACCAGTATTCTCCCCACACCCGAACACACCCTCCATCGATCTCTCCTCCCTATCCTTTGACACACTAGCTTCGGCTTTGCTGAACAATCTCTTAAATACCCCAGAAGACAACCTCACTCTTCATCAGCAAGCCATACTAGAAGCTCTTCTTTCCTCACCTGAAACCAAGAGTACTTGCAAGGAGAGTCTTCGTGGTCGCAAACGTTCCCATGAGGACCCCGATGATTCGGATCCTCATGAGGGGGGGAACAAGCGACCTCGATCACTTGAGCAAACTGCTCTACCAAGCCAAACTCCACAGCCAATTCAACCCGAAACCTCAACAAACCAACAGCCACCATCCACAGCCAAACTATCTAGCATGGTCGAGCTAGAAATAACATCCCGAGATACCAACCGAGGAGGGGATGGAAGTCCTGATGATGTTACCACTGGTACATCTTCTCCATCAGGCCATCAGTTGGAACCCAGTTCTAAGCTGATGTCAACGGGCAATCCTAGTGAACCCGGTAGTGCTACACAGGAACAATCACCGCCTATACAAAGAACTCCATATATTTCCCCAGGCAAAGACATCCATGATGCACTGGAAGAGGCGGTGATATACGACAAATGGCCGAGAAAATGGTCAGAATGGGATGATCTCCGAGTTGAAGCCGAGCAAGAAGACATGCAAAGAAACTGGTGGCTACGAGAGCTGATCAACAAATGCTCTGAAGATATTATACGGCTCGAGGACGATGAACGCAAGGAAGGGGAGAACTACAAGGAATCCCAGAAAGCTCTTGAATCGGTCGTAAGACAATCAGCGGGAAGACTTCCCAAGACAGAGAAACCCTGGGACAACGTTCGAATCAAAGCCCCCTTCCAAGAAGAAATCAGAGAGCATATCTGGCGTAGACCAGACAAAGTCAAGCCACTGAACGAACTGAAGCTAAGAGGCCTTACTCACTTGAAAGGAAACCAGGCTGGAGGTCATCTGCATATGTTGCTGCAAAGGTCAACTGGTACACAGAGAGAACTAATGGAACAAGATCTGAAGTCGAATATTCTCCCGATTCATCAAATTCTACAAGTGAAGGCTGAAGACTATCATGGAGTAACATTCTACACTTTCAGACTTCAACGCACCGATGTTAGCGAATTCACTTGTCAAGAGAACGACTTCATCATGCTAAAACCGGATGACATCTACCAAATGCTCATGGCCTACAGATACCTTCCAGTCAGGCAGAGCATAGTATACAGCGAAGGCCTCACAGCTATCAAGAGATTCATGCTTAGACAGATCAGAGTACACTCTTCACATGACCTACAGATGGCTATTGAATGCAATCTGAAGAAGACAAATCTGACAAAGCCAAAACTGTATGGTCCAGAACTTGAAGATTTCCCAGCCTACCACATCTTCTTCAAACCGCCAGTAGTCACCTTTCTGAACCACAAGAACGAAAAGCGTCTGATGGTAGTCAGTGAAATCGAGAAGTACTGCGACGGAACACTGAAGATAATCAGAGAGCAGATTCTACAGATGAAGGCAAAGCTGGAAGAAAATCTTCAAGAGGCATCGTCTTATGTTCAAAAGGAACACTCTACTGTAGAGACAATTTTAAAGGCCATTGACGATCGCCTCGAAAAGAGAAATATGCTAAGACAGTATGAACATGCACTTGGATTGAGAAAGCACTACTTCAAATCACAGAAGCAATAAGAGAATGGCACTTGATCACAAAGGGGGAGATTGTTGGAGATATTTAATTGTGAATCAAGTTGGTCATAGATTAGCTTTATATTTAATCCTTGTATTTAAATAGTGCATAAATTAGATAGAAATCAGGCCAAGTGTTAGGCCCATTTAAACAGGCCAAAAGCCTGGTACGCCTAACCTAAACCTCGCCTATAAAAAGGGAGCCGAGGTTTAGGAAAAGGTTGAACGTCGTACTTATTATTTCATAGCCTTACGCTTATCATTCTGCTGTACGTTCCACGGTTTATCAAAGAAGGTTTTACGGTGATTCATCCTGTTCCATCTTTACGTTTAATCTTCCTTTGTTAGATCAATTATTTAAATTAACTAATCATCTTTAACTTAATCTGATTTTATTAATTTACTCAACACTTAATATTTCCGAGTCCGTAATTATGTTAATTTTATTAATCTACTACAATTAATCCAATAGTTAGTGAAAATAATATCTATTCAATTTTACTTGATCTAGTTATGGTACTACGTCATAGTAAACTATCATTTTAATATAATATTCGTTTATGAATTCATTTTATCATTTAGCATTTTGTAATTATTTTGACTAAAAATTAACAATTTATCCAAGAGTAATATTACTATCAATTAACCCAGCTACATTCATCACTAATACTTCTCATCTCAAATTTATCAATTATTATTATTATTATTATCATTATTATTATTATTATTATTATTATTATTATTATTATTATTATCTCAGTGGCCCAAAAGAATTAAAATAGAATAATGAAAACAGTTATGCGGAGAAAGAATTACGTACGGTACCGTAGCCGTCGTTTTCTTCTCCGTCCAGCAGCTCGTAGCGAGGACCAACGACGAACGAGGATTGTCAACGGCGACCTCCCCCAATCCAGGTGGTATTCCTTCAGACAGCAGCAGTGCCACGACGGCACCGTTCAGCGGCAGACACTCGATCCGGCAACGATGAGCTAGCTTCTTCTCCGGCGATGATGACGATGGCTTCACTACTCCGGCGCTTTTCTTTCCAAATACTTCGTCCGGATTCCGCTCTTACTCCTAGATACTTGAAAGCATTTAATATCTCGTTGGAAAGATCTTACCGAGTTCTAAAACTTGTCTTCAGGCGCTGGTTTCAAAATATCAAGGGAGGACTGCCTGATTACTAAAATACACTGTATTTACGCTAAAAGTGCTCTATTGTCGCTGAAAACGCTAAATCATAGAGATTAGGCTTACCATTTGTGACACTCATATCTTTCTGTGGGTTTATCCGTTTGGAGCGTATTATATCTCGTTGGAAAGATAGATCGGAGCTCTAAATCTATTGTTCCAACTTCATTAACAATGCATTAATTAAAAGTTACAGATTAACCATATACTCACAAATGTTTCTGATTTCACTCCGAACTCGTGTAGAATTTGATGCGATCATATCTTGCTCTATTTTTTGCCGTTGAAAGCGTTTAATATCTCGTTGGAGAGATCTTACCGAGTTCTAAAACTTGTCTTCAGGCGCTGGTTTCAAAATAACAAGGGATGATTGCGTAGTTACTAAAATACACTGTATTTACGCTAAAAGTGCTCTATTTTCGCAGAAAACGCTAAATCATAGAGATAAGGCTAATTTTTTGTGACAATCATATCTTGCTGTGTGTTTATCCTTTTGGAGCGTATTATATCTCGTTTGAAAGATAGATCGGAGCTCTAAAGCTATTGTTCCAACTTCATTTACAATGCATTAATTAAAAGTTAAAGATTAACCATATATTCACAAATGTTTCTGATTTCACTCCGAACTCGTGTAGATTTGATGCGATCATATCTTGCTCTATTTTGTGATGTTGAACGCGTTTAATATCTCGTTGGAAAGATCTTACCATGTTCTAAAACTTGTCTTCAGGCGCTGGTTTCAAAATATCAAGGGATGATTGCCTAATTACTAAAATACACTGTATTTACGCTAAAAGTGCTCTATTTTCCCTGAAAACGCTAAATCATAGAGATAAGGCTAAGTATTTGTGACACTCATATCTTGCTGTGTGTTTATCCGTTTGGAGCGTATTATATCTCTTTTAAAAGATAGATCGGAGCTCTAAAGCTATTGTTCCAACTTCATTTACAATGCATTAATTAAAAGTTACAAATTAACCATATATTCACAAATGTTTCTCATTTCACTCCGAACTCGTGTAGATTTGATGCGATCATATCTTGCTCTATTTTGTGCCACTGAAAGCGTTTAATATCTCGTTGGAAAGATCTTACCATTTTCTAAAATTTGTCTTGAGGCGCTGGTTTCAAAATATCAAGGGATGATTGCCCAATTACTAAAATACACTGTATTTACGCTAAAAGTGCTCTATTTTCTCTGAAAACGCTAAATCATAGAGATAAGGCTAAGTATTTGTGACACTCATATCTTGCTGTCTGTTTATCCGTTTGGAGCGTATTATATCTCGTTGGAAAGATAGATCTGAGCTCTAAAGCTATTGTTCAAACTTCATTTACAATGCATTAATTAAAAGTTACAGATTAACCATATATTCACAAATGTTTCTGGTTTAAGGACTCAGAATAGTGGTGTGATCGTTGTAGGAGAAAATGGTATTGATGTTGAGAGCATTGATTACTATGGGGTGCTCGTTGAGGTTCTTGAATTGCAATATCTTAGAGGAAAACGGGTAGTTTTATTTCGTTGTAAATGGTGGGATGTATATGATAGACAAAGAGGAGTTAAAATAGATGAATATGGGATTGTTATTGTTAATTTTCATCGTATTCTAAAAACGAATGAGCCCTTTGTCTTGGCCAGCCAAGTTTCCCAGGTTTTCTATGCCATTGATAATAATAACAAGGGTTGGCATGTTGCGAGAAAAGTACAACCCCGTGACACATATTCAATGCCATTGGAAATGGAAGATGATGTTGAAAACCTAGACCATTTAAATGCAGCAGTTCAAGATGCTTTATCATCTTCTCCTAATTTTGTTCCTACAACTATGTCTAGTACCGAAGGTGAAATTAGTTTGGTAAGATGTGATATGGAGCAAATCTCAACGAGTGAAAGTGCACCAAAACAGACAAAAAAAACGAAAAAAGACATCTTTAGTGCAGGTCATGTTTTTTTAGTGAATACTTTCATAATTTGTTAATTTCTTTTTTTTACTTTTGTTAATTTAATTTGTCTCTAATAACAATAATATTAAAGGTTATAATGTTTGATATTTTTCAGGTCAAAATGAATTTAAATAGGCTTGGAATGGGAAAGTCGACAAAGCCAATATTCATTAAACCGGGCATTCTGGGTAGGGGGCTTGGACAAGGGCTAAGTCCAATGCTCTCTAATAACACTATGGTGCCTTCAAAGTTTGCTACAATGCATGAAAGTGCCAATTTGGAATCCGGTATAGTACTGTTTTTAATTATACTACTTTATATGACATTTTGCTTCTTTTAAGTTACTTAAAGTTTCTTTATTTTTTAATATCATTACTGCATATTTGGTGCTTTTAAGATTGATTTAATAATGCTTACAGTTGCTGCTATTTAGGCATAATTTAAAAATTACTATTTTTTTACTCATTTGTTTCTGTACATATAATTGATGCTTCTAGGTGGAGGACTTGTAACACGTTCCTGGGACTATACTATGGGTATACATGCTTCAATTATGAATCAAATGAATAGCTGCACTATTATTTAGCCAATTGTATATATTACATTTTGGTACATTTTCTTATTCGATTTGCAGATACGATGAACCAAATGAAAAGGAAAAAAACAGGTAACAAACATGAAGAAAATGATAGAATGGAATGTTATCTTAATCAATTTATTTATGATCTTAATTGTATTACTATCTTATTCAATTTGTAGATAGCATGGACCAAATGAAAAGGCAAAAAACTGATAAGGAACATGCTGAAGATGGTAGAAAAAGACCGAACAACTTGAATGACATGTCTAGAGGTGGTGATGTGACCTTTTTCTGTTTTTATATCATTGGAATTTGGTGTAATTAAGAGTACTATTATTGTCTTTATGCCGCTTATGATCAACAATACGTTTTTCTATTTTGTTGACTTTATCCATGTTAGGCAGCGGACTTGGAACGCCTTTGTGTAACTATACTATGGGTATAGATGCCTCATTTTATGAAAATGATGATTGGGAATGTGGTACGTTGATGTTCTGCACCTAGCTTAGCTTCCCCTTCTTGCGAAAAGATTTTAGCCTATTTCTTTTTACACTAGATATTCCTTATTGCTTTTCTCCTCCAAACAAAGCATCTTTCTAACTCATCCATGTGATTCTTTGTAGTTCTTTCTTAGGCATTTATATATATGTATGTATTACAATTTTGTATAACTATCTTATTCAATTTTTAGATAGCATGGATCAGATGAAAGAGCAAAAGACAAACAAGGAATGCGCTGAAGATGATAGAAAAAGACTGAATAGTTTGAATGGCGTGTCCAGAGGTACTACTATGACAAGCTGATTTTATTAAATCACTTAAATTTGACATGGTGAATAAAGATACTGTTTTTGTACAGATTTTATATTAGGCCTATTAAGTAACTGAATTGATGCGGGTAGTATTTTTAAAGAACTAAATTGAACTTCATAGTTCTTTTTCCTGAAAATATTTTAGTTTCACAACATTCAGTATTCCATGACCTTGGTTATAGGCTGGAAAAATACAAGGAAAAAAAGAACTTCAAACGGGCTATAAAACATTTCCATTAAGTTCTTTGGAGGATATGATATTCTTGTGGACTGTTTTTTTTGTTATTCGGGATGTGGTATTGTACTAGTTATATTTTCAGCAACTACAGAGGTTATATATATGTATATGTATTCTTGTGTTTATATGTAAAGATTTATTGACTAACACAATAATATTGTGAAATTAGGTAGAGGCCGTGGACAAGGGCTACGATCGGTGCTCTCTCATAAGACTAATATGGATAAGTCACGAGCAGAAGACATCAGAAAAGGATACCAACACACTATAAATAGTTTTAATGGAGCTGAAAAAGAACCAATGCATCAAAGGCATGAAAATATCACTTCAGATTCTGGTACTCATACTTGTAATTTTGTATAATTTATCTCTTATTTAATTTTAGTTTGAATCTGGATCAGTTCTAATGATGTTTTTTTTAAGGCGATTTCACTTCCCACATAGTTATTCTATGCTTTGGAGAAGCGGAATACCGTGAAAAGAATTTTTGTGAAGATAGTTGTTTGCTGGATGTTTTGGCGATGTGTCATAAGTTTGTTGACATCTATTCTATTGGGATAAAAATAACTGATGGAAATGGGAGGCCACTCAAATGCGATCAGGATGTTGCCAATATGCTCAAGGAACATCAGGGGTTGGAAAATATAATCATTAATCTATACAAGGATGACACAGCTCAACCTTTATCTTATAAGTTGCCACAACATAACACTGAGCTTAGTAATACTCATTTTATTTTGGAAATATCAACTTTGTTTATTATGTCTTTCTTTTAAGTTTACTTCTCACTTTTTTTGTCTTAATTATTACAGCTAATCAATCATTGAATCAGCCTAATGATATGCCAAAAGAAGCTCAGGGTGCGCATAAGACATTATTGTCTAGTGAAAAGGCTAAAGGTAATGACCTAAAAATGATGTCTTATTATTTTAGTTTGTTGTTATCCTAATATGATATATATGTGTGTGTGCGTGTGTGTCTAATATTTGTTTACAGGTTCAGTTGGCAAAAATAAAACAAAGAAGGTTAGAGGAATAAATAAATGTAAAGAAGTTGCCAATTTGAAAAAGGGGGAGAAACTCAAAGTCACGTTCTATAACAATCGTGTTGCTGGAGAAAATCATAAATCATTTTCGAGGCATTTAGGAAAAATAATCCGCAACCGCCAAATTTGTCCATTAACGGTGACTGAATGGGCAGACATCGATGAAGATAAGAAAAATCACATGTGGGATGTTGTAACGGTATGAATATGAATTCATTCGTTTATGATGTGTGTACTAAATTATAATTTCAAAGTATGCTTGGATTTAGGGTGCCACAAAATGTTGGGTTTAATTCCAATTTAAATTATTTCAGGAAGTATTTGAGGGTTTTGATCTCTTGGATCACCGAGATCATGTTCTTTTGCACATGCGGGAGTTATGGAACAAATGGAGAGGACGGATGCATTTTGCATATGTGAAAAACAGGACACCACTTGAAGCATTGAAAAAGGTTCCAACTGATGTAACTAAGGAAGATTGGGGATGGTTAATAAAGAATTATTATTTTACTCCAGAATATAAGGTATGTACTCCAATTAGCTTTTCTTATTTCTCTGAATTTGCTAATTAATTTCCTGAATTCTTCATGTGGTTAATAATGGATTTCAGTGTTTTGTTGAGATTTCAGTTTTCTATTTAATTCATCTAACATCATATTTTGAAGAATAATTCAAAAGTAATAACTATTTCCTTACACCATTACCAAGTGCAGCAGAATGTTGGATCACTAAATTATTTGCTATTTTGAAATGTTTTTATGACAATGAATATTGATTACTTATTTATGTAAATGCAGGCAAAAAGTGAGAGAGGTTCAAAAAATAGAAGTCGTTTGACAATGCTACATCGAATGGGTAGCAAGCCTGTCAGAGAGCTTATTTTTCAAATGGTATGTTTGGATTATATATACAATATCTAGATGAAGAGAAAAATAGTGTTTCGTAGTTAATCAATATAACTAATTGCTTTTTTATGCTCAGATTAGATCTCTTGAATTGGTTCTAGTTTACCTATATATACAAATGTTGCTGACTGTCCTTAATGTAGGCTGTTTTCATCGATCATTTATTTCATAATGTTGCTTGTCCTGGGGTTTGAGCGTACTTGAAGTCCTAACTTTTGTCCACATATAATGATTTATGGAGTCTTTGGACAGTATGAGCTCTGATAATCATAATTAAATGGAGTTTGAGTTGGTGCCAAATATTTTGCTGTGGTATAATAATCATATAAACTTGAAATGAGAGTTTGGAATACTTTTTTGATATGCGTTTGGGGAGGGGAGGGATAGCCTGATATAAACCGGAAGCCACAAAAGTTGTAGGTTCCGTTTACTGCTCTTAGTTCACCTTGACCTCTCAATATTGGGTGGATAGAAGTGAGTGTATAGGATGTATCTCCATTGCTCTAAAGTTCAAGAGAAGTATCAAGGTTTACTTGTAATTTTTTGTTCTTATATTCATTTGATACGTGGTATATATCCTGAGTTCAAAATGCACTTATCATGAATGCTATCAATGATAGTGGCTCCATTAATACATTCTATACCTTAATTATATAGCATCCCGGTGAGCTTTTGATTTGTTCAAAATGAAGGGGTTAATACCATAAGTAACTATGAAGGTGTTTTAGCAAGTGCATACATAGTTTAATAGTTAATATTTACCGTGTGCTTTTTACATTTGAAGGGGGGGAAAGATAACAATCCGCCGAATATGGATGTTATTTTTTATGAAACCCGCAAGAAGAAGGATCAACTTGTGGAACCGGAAACAATCCAGAAATATGTGAGCACACAGTTTCAATGTCTTGTTGTTTTTTGTTTTATAATTTTTCAGTTTTATGTAATCCATTGATTAAACATTAGGAAGAAATACGTGAAGTGGTTCAATCAAATCCATCATTGCCACATGTCGATGTAATTGAGAAGTGCTTTGGACCTCAACAACGTAGTCATGTCATTTGTTTTGGAGGTGGAGTGAGCCGCAAAGATCTAAAGGGGCCTTCTTCTAAAAAGAGTGAGCTTGAGGCTAGGTTGCACGTCGCTGAAGAAGAAAATAAGAGCATGAAAGAAGAAAACCAAAGCATGAAAAGTCGCCTAAGTGCATTAGAAGATGATTTCCAAAAGCTTAAAGAAATGTTACAAGGTCAAGGAAGCAAAGATTAATATTCGAAGAACTTCCACTTGTCATCTTTCCTTATTTAATGTTTATTGCCTTGCATGAGCTGGGGGGTTTTAGAGACATTTTATAGTTAGTCTACAAATTGGTATCTATGATACGTTGTGATTGGTATCTATGATACATTATGATGCATAGATGATAGATTAAATTTTTGATGATGATATTAGTTTTGTTTTGAACTTGAAATGATGTTATGTTTATATATATTTAAATCAATTTTCAGCTTTCTAGTATGTATGATAATATGCTTTGGATCATACATTTTCTATACAAAATTTATATGTTATGTTACGTTTGGCATACATAAACTCAACATATTAATTTGGAATATAAAAACGAAGGGAAAGTGGTCGCAAATACGCTAATTAAGTTGTCGCAAACAATGACCCTGGACTGAATATATTAGATTTAGCGAAGGGATAACGGTCACAATTAGTCTTAGGAAGTGGTCTCTAATAATATTATTAGCGACGGTATTTTATGCGGTCCCAAAAGCTTTTAGCGACAGATCGTTTTTCCCGGTCGCAAAATACTTTTTGCGGCGAGGCCTACAACGACTGTCACGCGACCACGTTTTCCGGTCGCAATTAACAATTAGCGACCAGTTTTTAGGTTTTTGCGACTACTTTTCCCTTCGCAAATAGGGCAGTTTCTTGTAGTGAAGGCTATGTATTTGTGACACTCATATCTTGCTGTGTGTTTATCCCTTTGGAACGTATTATATCGCGTTGTATAGATAGATCGGAGCTGTAAAGCTATTGTTCCAATTTCATTTACAATGAATTAATTAAAAGTTACAGATTAACCATATATTCACAAATTTTTCTGATTTCACTCCGAACTCGTGTAGAATTTGATGCGATCATATCTTGCTCTATTTTGTGCCGTTGAAAGCGTTTAATATCTCGATGGAAAGATCTTGCCGAGTTCTAAAACTTGTCTTCAGGCGCTGGTTTCAAAATATCAAGGGATCATTTCCTAATTAATAAAATACACTGTATTTACGCTAAAAGTGCTCTATTTTAGCTGAAAACGCTAAATCATAGAGATAAGGTTAAGTATTTGTGACACTCATATCCTGCTGTGTGTTTATCCGTTTGGGGCGTATTATATCTCGTTGGAAACATAAATCGGAGATCTAAAGCTATTGTTCCAACTTCATTTACAATGCATTAATTAAAAGTTACAGCTTAACCATACATTCACAAATGTTTCTGATTTCACTCCGAACTCGTGTAGAATTTGATGCGATCATATCTTGCTCTATTTTTTGCCGTTGAAAGCGTTTAATATCTCGTTTGAAAGATCTTACCGATTTCTAAAACTTGTCTTCAGGCGCTGGTTTCAAAATATCAAGGGATTATTTCCTAAATATTAAAATACACTGTATTTAGCTAAAAGTGCTCTATTTTAATTAAAAGTTACAGATTAACCATATATTCACAAATGTTTCTGATTTCACTCCGAACTCGTGTAGAATTTGAAGCGATCATATCTTGCTCTATTTTGTGCCATTGAAAGCGTTTAATATCTCGTTGGAAAGATCTTACCGAGTTCTAGAACTTGTCTTCAGGCGCTGGTTTCAAAAAATCAAGTGATTATTTCCTAATTACTAAAATGCACTGTATTTACGCTAAAAGTGCTCTATTTTCGCTGAAAACGCTAAATCGTAGAGATAAGGCTAAGTATTTGTGACACTCATATCTTGCTGTGTGTTTATCCGTTTGGATCGTATTATATCTCGTTGGAAAGATAGATCGGGGCTCTGAAGCTATTGTTCCAACTTCATTCACAATGCATTAATTAAAAGTTACAGATTAACCATATATTCACAAAATAGAGGAAGATATGATTAATCAAGTGATTATTGCCTAATTACTGAAATACACTGTATTTACGCCAAAAGTGCTCTATTTTAGCTGAAAACGCTAAATCATAGAGATAAGGCTAAGTATTTGTGACACTCATATCTTGCTGTGTGTTTATCCATTTGGAGCGTATTATATCTCGTTGGAAAGATAGACCGGGGCTCTGAAGCTATTGTTCCAACTTCATTCACAATTCATTAATTAAAAGTTACAGATTAACCATATATTCACAAATGTTTCTGATTTCACTTTGAACTCGTGTAGAATATTATGCGATCATATCTTTCTCTAATTTGTGCCGTTGAAAGCGTTTAATATCTCGTTGGAAAGATCTTACCGAGTTCTATTTTTTTTTTGGATAAAATGTAAATATATATATATATCCAAAGTGTTTATGTACAACTGTACAGTCCCCAAAAATAAAAAACAAGGTCATCCCAAGATCAATAATAGAGGGCATAACTCTTTGAGATATATCAACATAGTCCCCCACGGGTTCTATGTATTTCAACTTCATACCTTTGTTTTGCTCCCTATTATCTTTTAAAAGTGAGGTCCAAGGAGATGCCCACGGCTTAATCTTCCCACTACCTTGTTCCACAATTTCCTTTGATGTAGTTCCTCTACATCCATAGATGTCTCGGCTAGAGGATCATCCACCTTTGGTAAAGGGTCAACTACATCTTCGGTTTCAATTAGAGGTTCATCCAAATGCTCATCTTCATGTGACATTTCTTCCATAGGAGGCTTGGATCCCCCCTCAATTGCATTGGAACTCAATACATCAGTTTCGGCCATCACATTGTCACTAGAAATGCCATCTTCCATATTTTGTACCAAGTGCTCACTTACCAAGCTAGTATCCTCTTCATGAGAGGAGGATTCACATGAAGCCGTAGGCACAAATTCCCCATCTTCTCTGCTCGTAGCATCATCACTCTTTTCCTCATGTGCAAATTCAACATTAGTCTCCCCAACCTTCATTAAGGCAAGATTTTTGAGCCTTAAAGAAGATTTTGTAGCTTTTGGTATCTCCTTGAGCTTAAGATTCTTCGGACCCGCCTTCCCCATAAGAGAAGATGAGGAATAGTAACCAAAATTGCATAAGAGCTCGGATTAAGAAGGGAGTTGTACGTAGAGGTGCGCCTAGGAGAGGCGACCTCCAAACGTAGCTCGGAAACTTCCCCCAAGCCTTGGATTCACACCAATCTACGTTTTTGCAAAAGTCAACTGTGAATAGTGAAATTTGAGCTAACCTTCGGAAGTGTTGTACGGCTTTAATGAACTGAGCTGAAACTTGAGATTGAGGAGCCCCAAGAGTAGCGAAGATCACCCCATAAAAAGCTTGGACATCCACCGAGAGGTTTGAGAGTTATGCAATTTTCTTTCGCGGCGTGAATAGAATTTGTGCGCAGTTTGTATGAGGTTTTTGAGACGAATGGAGCGGGGATATCCCAAATATTACACGCCCAAAGGATGGAACAGGTAATACAGAGGATATTCGAGCTCCGGTTGAGGTGTTTGACGGTGGTGAACGGCGGAGGAGGTGGTGGAATACGGCGTGAAAGAGAAGAAAGTAACCGTTGGTTACTTTTTGAGAGAGATGCTCTCAACTCTCACTAAAACCGTAAATCTTTTTATCTTACCGAGTTCTAAAACTTGTCTTCAGGCGCTGGATTCAAAATATCAAGGAATGATTTCCTAATTACTAAAATACACTGTATTTACGCTATAAGTGCTCTATTTTCACTTAAAACGCCTAATCGTAGAGATAAGGCTAAGTATTTGTGACACTCATATCTTGCTGTGTGTTTATCCATTTGGAGCGTATTATATCTCACTAGGAAGATAGATCGGAGCTCTAAAGCTATTGTTCAACCTTCATTTACAATGCATTAATTAAAAGTTACAGAGTAACCATATATTCACAAATGTTTCTGATTTGACTCCGAACTCGTGTAGAATTTGATGCGATCATATCTTGCTCTATTTTGTGCCGTTCAAAGCATTTAATATCTCGTTGGAAAGCTCTTACCGAGTTCTAAAACTTGTCTTCAGGCGCTGGTTTCAAAATATCAAGGGATGATTGCCTAATTACTAAAGTACACTGTAATTTCGCTAAAACTGCTCTATTTTCGCTGAAAACGCTAAATCATAGAGATAAGGCTAAGTATTTGTGACACTCATATCTTGCTGTGTGTTTATCCGTTTGGAGCGTATTATATTTCGTTGGAAAGATAGATCGGAGATCTAAAGATATTGTTCCATCTTCTTTACAATGCATTGTTTAAAAGTTACAGATTAACCATATA
>CAMAPE010000013.1:21287500-21302500 GCA_945859875.1 Cuscuta europaea | reverse complement strand
TATTGTTGCAACTTCATTTACAATGCATTAATTAAAAGTTACAGATTAACCATATATTCACAAATGTTTCTGATTTCACTCTGAACTCGTGTAGAATTTGATGCGATCATATCTTGCTCTATTATTTGCCGTTGAAAGCGTTTAATATCTCGTTGGAAAGCTCTTGCCGAGTTCTAAAACTTGTATTAAAGCGCTTGTTTCAACATATAAAGGGATGATTGCCTAATTACCAAAATACACTGTATTTACGCTAAAAGTGCTCTATTTTCGCTGAAAACGCTAAATCATAGAGATAAGGCTAATTATTTGTGACACTCATATCTTGCTGTGTGTTTATCCGTTTTGAGCGTATTATCTCTCGTTGGAAAGATAGATCGGAGCTCTAAATCTATTTTTCCAACTTCATTTACAATGCATTAATTAAAAGTTACAGATTAACCATATATTCACAAATGTTTCTGATTTCACTCCGAACTCGTGTAGAATTTGATGCGATCATATATTGCTCTATTTTGTTCCGTAGAAACCGTTTAATATCTCGTTGGAATGATCTTACCGAGTTCTAAAAGTTGTCTACAGGGGCTGGTTTCAAAATATAAAGGGATGATTGCCTAATTTCCAAAATACACTGTATTTACGCTAAAAGTGCTCTATTTTCGCTGAAAACGCTAAATCATAGAGATAAGGCTAATTATTTGTGACACTCATATCTTGCTGTGTGTTTATCCGTTTGGAGCGTATTATATCTCGTTGGAAAGATATATCGGAGCTCTAAAGCTATTGTTCCAACTTCATTTACAATGCATTAATTAAAAGTTACAGATTAACCATATATTCACAAATGTTTCTGATTTCACTCCGAACTCGTGTAGATTTGATGCCATCATATCTTGCTCTTTTTTTTGCCGTTGAAAGCGTTTAATATTTCGTTGAAAAGATCTTACCATGTTCTCAAACTTGTCTTCAGGCGCTGGTTTCAAAATATCAAGGGATGATTGCCTAATTACTAAAATACACTGTATTTACGCTAAAAGTGCTCTATTTTCTCTGAAAACGCTAAATCATAGAGATAAGGCTAAGTATTTGTGACACTCATATCTTGCTGTGTGTTTATCCGTTTGGAGCGTATTCTATCTCGTTGGAAAATTAGATCTGAGCTCTAAAGCTATTGTTCAAACTTCATTTACAATGCATTAATTAAAAGTTACAGATTAACCATATATTCACAAATAGTTCTGATTTCACTCCGAACTCGTGTAGAATTTGATGTGATCATATCTTGCTCTATTTTGTGCCGTTGAAAGGGTTTAATATGTCGTTGGAAAGATCTTACCTAGTTCTAAAACTTGTATTTAGGCGCTGGTTTCAAATATTCAAGGGATGATTGCCTAATTACTAAAATACACTGTATTTACGCTAAAAGTGCTCTATTTTTGCTGAAAATGCTAAATCTTAGAGATAAAGCTAAGTATTTGTGACACTCATATCTTGCTGTGTGTTTATCCGTTTGGAGCGTATTATATCTCGTTGGAAAGATAGATCGGAGCTCTAAAGCTATTGTTCCAACTTAATTTACAATGCATTAATTAAAAGTTACAGATTAACCATATATTCACAAATGTTTCTGATTTCACTCCGAACTCGTATAGAATTTGACGCGATCATATCTTGCTCTATTTTGTGCCGTTGAAAGCGTTTAATATCTCGATGGAAATATCTTACCGAGTTCTATTTTTTGGATGAACAGTAAGTATATATATGGAACCATCCAAAGAGTTTATGTACATCAAAAAGGGTGAGCAAAATTGCAAGCTATCCAAAGATTGGATAACCCATCACCTCCAAAAACTATAAGCAGCTATCAAAGAAGCCAATGGCAAAGCCGCCCCTTGAAGCTAACCCCCAGCAACTAAGCCAACAAAATAAGGGGTAAACAAAGTTTCAAAAAACCACCAACTCGTGTGGATAAATATTATACAAAACTTTGTACAGAATGTACTTTATCCTTGCAAAAACCTCTTCTTCCTTAGGTAAGAGTCCATCAAATCTTGTTGCATTCCTGATCCTCCAAATCCAGTAGATTGAGAAGCAAAAGGCAATCCTAGCAGCCTTTGCTTGAATTGTTGCTCCACTCCTCTCCTTCTTTAGCCACTTGAGAGCACTAGTCAAAGACCCCATAAGCCGTGGGATGTGCAGCCATTCCTTCACCAAGCTCCAAACTTTACCTGTAAAAGGGCATTCAAAGTATAGGTGTGGGACTGTTTCCAGCCCACCCTTGCACAAAGCACATACATTGACTACATCTAATCGGTGAAGATTGTCATATGTAGCCAACCTATTACGGAAAGCCAACCAAGTTGTAAAGGAAAACTTGGGGGGAATATAATTCTTCCAAATAAATGACATCCACCAACGGTGGGGAGCTTTAGTTCTAAGCAAATTGTAGACTTTGGAAGAACTAAGCTTACCATTGAATTGTAAAGCATTTAAACCCTGAATAGCAGCTACGGTTCCCCCAAATTTCCCCAAAAATTCATCCCTGATTGAGGCCATCTTTTTCATTAGGTGTGAGTCCCTATGATGTGGGGAGAAATCCCACACATCCCGGCCCTTTAGGTAAACTCCATGAACCCATTTAACCCAAAGTGTATCCTTCTTGGTGTGTATATCCCAAAAAATCTTAGCAAGTAGGGCAGAGTTCCAAACTCTAGTATCATGAATTCCAAGTCCACCCTCATCCTTAGGGAGGCAAATATCAGCCCAGGAGACCCTGGAGTACTTACCACCCCAAAGGAAGATACGGCAGATAGAGGTAATCCTGTCAAGTATAGTTCTAGGGATAGGAAAAATTTGGAGCCAAAAAGAGTGAACCCCTTGTATCACAGACTTAATAAGCTCAATCTTACCAGCATATGAAAGTGTTTTAAGATTCCAAGCACTAATGAAATTAGTTACAGAGTCAAGAAGGGGAGCAAATTGTGCCACAGATACCTTTAGAGGGGCCAAGGGAACCCCAAGGTATTTGACAGGAAAAGCTCCGGCTTTAAAGTCCACCAAATCAAGGATACTATTCAGCTCATAATCAGCCATACCTCCAAGGAAGATATTTGATTTATCATAGTTAACTTTGAGGCCTGAAATTCTGCCAAATTCCTCCAAGGAGTCAACAAGGATCTTAATTGATGGTTTATGCCCTTTTGAGAAAAGCATTAGGTCATCCGCATATGCAACATGAGAGATCTTTAAGCTGCCACACTTTGGATGGTACTTAAAGCATGGATCCTGTGTTCTTACATTCAACAATCTTGATAAATATTCCAAACAAAGCACAAACAGGAGGGGGGATATGGGATCCCCTTGTCTCAAACCCCTTTTCCCTTTAAAATGACCATGGAGAACACCATTTATTGAGATGGAGTAGGAAGGTGTAGTGACACACTCCATAATCCAACCAATGAATCTCCTAGGGAAACCCAAATGTGTTAACATTGAAGCCAGAAAATCCCATGATATGGTATCATAGGCTTTTTTAAGGTCAATCTTAATCATGCATCTAGGGGAGATTCTTTTCGTGGTATAGCCTTTGACCAATTCTTGGGCAATAAAGACATTATCAATCATAAGTCTTCCATCCACAAAGGCCCCTTGGGCAGGATCAATAATGTCCGGCAAACAAGGAATCAACCTCTTAGCCAAGACCTTAGTGATAACTTTGTAGATAACATTAGTGCAGGCAATTGGTCTGAAATCAGCTACTGTAGGGGAGTGATTGGTCTTAGGGATCAAAGCAATAACCGTGTGGTTGAGCTGCTTTAGAAGCCTACCAGAACCAAAGAAACCCTTGACAGCCCTAATCATATCATTTCCAACAATATTCCAGTTTTCTTTGAAAAAGGCCGAGGTAAACCCATCAGGGCCAGGGGCCTTATTATCCCCTATATCAAACAAAGCCTCCTTGATATCAAGATCAGAAAAGGGAGAAACCAAACTGTCTTTAAGATTAGGTGGTAAGATGTTACCTGAAGCCACAATATTTGGATCCAAACGAGCATTTGGGTAGTGAGTGCCGAACAAAGAAGTGTAAAAATTAACCAATTCACAAGCAACTTGGTCTAAAGATGTAGTAGGATCACCATTAGGGAGCTTAAGAGCTGTAATGGAGTTCCTAACATTGTTCTTTTTAACAATAGAGTGAAAGTATTTGGTACATTTGTCACTTTGTCCAAGATGTGTGGCTTTAGCTTTTTGTCTAAAGAAATCCTCCTCAGCCTTTATCTTACCGAGTTCTAAAATTTGTCTTCAGGCGCTGGTTTCAAAATATCAAGGGATGATTGCCTAATTACTAAAATACACTGCATTTACGCTAAAAGTGCTCTATTTTCGCTGAAAACGCTAAATCATAGAGATAAGGCTAAGTATTTGTGACACTCATATCTTGCTGTGTGTTTATCCGTTTGGAGCGTATTATATTTCGTTGGAAAGATAGATCAAAGATCTAAAGATATTGTTCCAAATTCTTTACAATGCATTGTTTAAAAGTTACAGATTAACCATATATTCACAAATGTTTCTGATTTCACTCCGAACTCGTGTCGAATGTGATGCGATCATATCATGCTCTATTTTGTACCGTTGAAAGCGTTTAATATCTCGTTCGAAAGATCTTACCGAGTTCTAAAACTTGTCTTCAGGCTCTGGTTTCAGAATATCAAGGGATGATTGCCTAATTACTAAAATACACTGTATTTACGCTAAAAGTGCTCTATTTTCGCTGAAAACGCTAAATCATAGAGATAAGGCTATGTATTTGTGACACTCATATCTTGCTGTGTGTTTATCCGTTTGGAGCGTATTATATCTCGTTGGAAAGATAGATCGGAGTTCTAAAGCTATTGTTCTAACTTCATTTACAATGCATTAATTAAAAGTTACAGATTAACCAGATATTCACAAATGTTTCTGATTTCACTCCGAACTCGTGTAGAATTTGATGCGATCATATCTTGCTCTATTTTGTGCCATTGAAAGCATTTAATATCTCGTTGGAAAGATCTTACCGAGTTCTAAAACATGTCTTTGGGCGCTGGTTTAAAAATATCAAGGGATGATTGCCTAATTACTAAAATAAACTTTATTTACGCTAAGAGTGCTCTATTTTCGCTGAAAACGCTAAATCATAGAGATAAGGCTAAGTATTTGTGACACTCATATCTTGCTGTGTGTTTAACCGTTTGGAGCGTATTATATCTCGTTGGAAAGATAAATCGGAGCTAATAATAATAATAATAATAATAATAATAATAATAATAATAATAATAATAATAATAATAATAATAATAATAAAATAATAATAATCATAATAATAATCATAATAATAATAATAATAATAATAATAATTATAATAATTATAATTATAATAATAATAATAATAATAATAATAACAATAATAATAATAATAATAATAATAATAATAATAATAATAATTATAATTATAATAATAATAATATTGTTAATAATAATAATAATAATAATAATAATGATAATAATAATAATAATAATAATAATAATAATAATAATAAGAAGAAGAAGAACAAGAAGAATAATAATAAGAATAATAGTAATAATAATAGTAATAATAATAGTAATAATAATAGTAATAAAAAAAGTAATACACTGTATTTACGCTAAAAGTGCTCTATTTTCGCTGAAAACGTTAAATCATAGAGATAAGGCTAAGTATTCGTGACACTCATATCTTGCTGTGTGTTTATCCGTTTGGAGCGTATTATATCTCGTTGGAAATATAGATCGGAGCTCTAAAGCTATTGTTCCAACTTCATTTACAATGCATTAATTAAAAGTTACAGATTAACCATATATTCACAAATGTTTCTGATTTCACTCTGAACTCGTGTAGAATTTGATGCGATCATATCTTGCTCTATTATTTGCCGTTGAAAGCGTTTAATATCTCGTTGGAAAGATCTTGCCGAGTTCTAAAACTTGTATTAAAGCGCTTGTTTCAAAATATAAAGGGATGATTGCCTAATTACCAAAATACACTGTATTTACGCTAAAAGTGCTCTATTTTCGCTGAAAACGCTAAATCATAGAGATAAGGCTAATTATTTGTGACACTCATATCTTGCTGTGTGTTTATCCGTTTTGAGCGTATTATATCTCGTTGGAAAGATAGATCGGAGCTCTAAATCTATTTTTCCAACTTCATTTACAATGCATTAATTAAAAGTTACAGATTAACCATATATTCACAAATGTTTCTGATTTCACTCCGAACTCATGTAGAATTTGATGCGATCATATATTGCTCTATTTTGTTCCGTAGAAACCGTTTAATATCTCGTTGGAATGGTCTTACCGAGTTCTAAAAGTTGTCTACAGGGGCTGGTTTCAAAATATCAAGGGATGATTCTCTAATTACTAAAATACACTGTATTTACGCTAAAAGTGCTCTATTTTAACTTAAACGCTAAATCATAGAGATAAGGCTAAGTATTTGTGACACTCATATCTTGCTGTGTGTTTATCCGTTTGGAGCGTATTATATCTCGTTGGAAAGATATATCGGAGCTCTAAAGCTATTGTTCCAACTTCATTTACAATGCATTAATTAAAAGTTACAGATTAACCATATATTCACAAATGTTTCTGATTTCACTCCGAACTCGTGTAGATTTGATGTCATTATATCTTGCTCTATTTTTTGCCGTTGAAAGCGTTTAATATCTCGTTGAAAAGATCTTACCATGTTCTTAAACTTGTCTTCAGGCGCTGGTTTCAAAATATCAAGGGATGATTGCCTAATTACTAAAATACACTGTATTTACGCTAAAAGTGCTCTATTTTCTCTGAAAACGCTAAATCATAGAGATAAGGCTAAGTATTTGTGACACTCATATCTTGCTGTGTGTTTATCCGTTTGGAGCGTATTCTATCTCGTTGGAAAATTAGATCTGAGCTCTAAAGCTATTGTTCAAACTTCATTTACAATGCATTAATTAAAAGTTACAGATTAACCATATATTCACAAATAGTTCTGATTTCACTCCGAACTCGTGTAGAATTTGATGTGATCATATCTTGCTCTATTTTGTGCCGTTGTAAGGGTTTAATATGTCGTTGGAAAGATCTTACCTAGTTCTAAAACTTGTATTCAGGCGCTGGTTTCAAATATTCAAGGGATGATTGCCTAATTACTAAAATACACTGTATTTACGCTAAAAGTGCTCTATTTTTGCTGAAAATGCTAAATCTTAGAGATAAAGCTAAGTATTTGTGACACTCATATCTTGCTGTGTGTTTATCCGTTTGGAGCGTATTATATCTCGTTGGAAAGATAGATCGGAGCTCTAAAACTATTGTTCCAACTTAATTTACAATGCATTAATTAAAAGTTACAGATTAACCATATATTCACAAATGTTTCTGATTTCACTCCGAACTCGTATAGAATTTGACGCGATCATATCTTGCTCTATTTTGTGCCGTTGAAAGCGTTTAATATCTCGATGGAAATATCTTACCGAGTTCTAAAATTTGTCTTCAGGCGCTGGTTTCAAAATATCAAGGGATGATAGCCTAATTACTAAAATACACTGTATTTACGCTAAAAGTGCTCTATTTTCGCTGAAAACGCTAAATCATAGAGATAAGCCTGAGTATTTGTGACACTCATATCTTGCTGTGTGTTTATTCGTTTGGAGCGTATTATATCTCGTTGGAAAGATAGATCGGAGCTCTAAAGCTATTGTTCCAACTTCATTTACATTGGATTAAATAAAAGTTACATATTAACCATATACTCACAAATGTTTGTGATTTCACTCCGAACTCGTGTAGAATTTGATGCGATCATATCTTGCTCTATTTTGTGCCGTTGAAAGCGTTTAATATCTCGTTGGAAAGATATTACCGAGTTCTAAAACTTGTCTTCAGGCGCTGGTTTAAACAAATCAAGGGATTATTGCCTAATTACTAAAATACACTGTATTTACGCTAAAGTGCTCTATTTTAGCTGAACACGCTAAATCATAGAGATAAGGCTAAGTATTTGTGACACTCATATCCTGCTGTGTGTTTATCCGTTTGGGGCGTATTATATCTCGTTGGAAAGATAGATCGGAACTCTAAAGCTATTCTTCCAACTTCATTTACAATGGATTAATTAAAAGTTACAGATTAACCCTATATAAACAAATGTTTCTGATTTCACTCCGAACTCGTGTAGAATTTGATGCGATCATATCTTGCTCTATTTTGTGCCGTTGAAAGCGTTTAATGTGCCGTTGGAAAGATCTTACCATGTTCTAAAACTTGTCTTCAGGCGCTGGTTTCAATATATCAAGGGATGTTTGCCTAATTACTAAAATACACTGTATTTACGCTAAAAGTGCTCTATTTTCTCTGAAAACGCTAAATCATAGAGATAAGGCTAAGTATTTGTGACACTCATATCTTGCTGTGTGTTTATCCTTCGTAGCGTATTATATCTTGTTGGAAGGATAGATCGGAGCTATAAATTTATTGTTCGAACTTCATTTACAATGCATTAGTTAAAAGTTACAGATTAACCATATATTCACAAATGTTTCTGATTTCACTCCGAACTCGTGTAAAATTAAATGCGATCATATATTGCTCTATTTTGTGCTGTTGAAAGCGTTTAATATATCGTCGGAAAGATCTTAACGAGTTCTAAAACTTGTCTTCAGGCTCTGGTTTCAAAATATCAAGGGATGATTGCCTAATTACTAGCATACACTGCATTTACGCTAAAAGTGCTCTATTTTCGTTGAAAACGCTAAATCATAGGGATAACGCTAAGTATTCGTGACACTCATATCTTGCTGTGTGTTTATCCGTTTGGAGGGTATTATATCTCGTTGGAAAGATAGATCGGAGCTCTAAAGCTATTGTTCAAACTTCATTAACAATGCATTAATTAAAAGTTACAGATTAACCATATATTCAAAAATGTTTCTGATTTCACTCCGAACTCGTGTAGAATGTGATGGGATCATATCACGCTTTATTTTGTGCCGTTGAAAGTGTTTAATATCTCGTTGGAAAGATCTTACCGAGTTCTAAAACTTGTCTTCAGGAACCGGTTTAAGAATATCAAGGGATGATTGCCTAATTACTAAAATACACTGTATTTACGCTAAAAGTGCTCTATTTTCGCTGAAAACGCTAAATCATAGAGATAAGGCTAAGTATTTGTGACACTCATATCTTGCTGTGTGTTTATCCGTTTGGAGCGTATTATATCTCGTTGGAAAGATAGATCGGAGATCTAAAGCTATTGTTCTAACTTCATTAACAATGAATTAATTAAAAGTTACATATTAATCAGATATTCACAAATGTTTCTGATTTCACTCCGAACTCGTGTAGAATTTGATGCGATCATATCTTGCTCTATTTTTTGCCGTTGAAAGCGTTTAATATCTCGTTGGAAAGATCTTACCGAGTTCTAAAACATGTCGTGAGGTTCTGGTTTCAAAATATCAAGGTATGATTGCCTAATTACTAAAATACACTGTATTTACGCTAAAAGTGCTCTAGTTTCGCTGAAAACGCTAAATCATAGAGATAAGCCTAAGTATTTGTGACACTCATATCTTGCTGTGTGTTTATCCGTTTGGAGCGTATTATATCTCGTTGGAAAGATAGATCGGAGCTCTAAAGCTATTTTCCAACTTCATTTACATTGGATTAATTAAAAGTTACATATTAACCATATACTCACAAATGTTTGTGATTTCACTCCGAACTCGTGTAGAATTTGATGCGATCATATCTTGCTCTATTTTGTGCCGTTGAAAGCGTTTAATATCTCGTTGGAGAGATCTTACCGAGTTCTAAAACTTGTCTTCAGGCGATGGTTTCAAAATGACAAGGGATGATTGCGTAATTACTAAAATACACTGTATTTACGCTAAAAGTGCTCTATTTTCGCTGAAAACGCTAAATCATAGAGATAAGGCTAAGTATTTGTAACACTCATATCCTGCTGTGTGTTTATCCGTTTGGGGCGTATTATATCTCGTTGGAAATATAGATCGGAGCTCTAAAGCTATTGTTCCAACTTCATTTACAATGAATTAATTAAAAGTTACAAATTAACCATATATAAACAAATGTTTCTGATTTCACTCCGAACTCGTGTAGAATTTGATGCGACCATATCTTGCTTAATTTTGTGCCATTGAAAACGTTTAATATCTCGTTGGAAAGTTCTTACCAAGTTCTAAAACTTGTCTTCAGGCGCTGGTTTCAAAATAGCAAGGGATGATTGCCTAATTACTAAAATACACTGTATTTACGCTAAAAGTGCTCTATTTTCGCTGAAAACGCTAAATCATAGAGATAAGGCTAAGTATTTGTGACACTCATATCTTGCTGTGTGTTTATCCGTTTGGAGCGTATTATATCTCGTTGGAAACATAGATCGGAGATCTAAAGCTATTGTTCCATCTTCATTTACAATGCATTAATTAAAAGTTACAGATTAACCATATAATCCCAAATATTTCTGATTTCACTCCGAACTCGTGTAGAATGTGATGCGATCATATCATGCTCTATTTTGTGCCGTTGAAAGCGTTTAGAATCTGGTTTCAGAATATCAAGGGATGATTGCCTAATTACTAAATAACACTGTATTTACGCTAAATCATATAGATAAGGCTAAGTATTTTTTAGACTCATATCTTGCTGTGTGTTTATCCATTTGGAGCGTATGATATCTTGTTGGAAAGATAGATCGAAGCTCTAAAGCTATTGTTCCAACTTCATTTAAAATGCATTAATTAAAAGTTACATATTAACCATATATTCACAAATGTTTCTGATTTCGCTCCAAACTCGTGTAGGATTTGATGCGATCATATCTTGCTCTAATTTGTGCCGTTGAAAGCGTTTAATATGTCGTTGGAAATATCTTACAGAGTTCTAAAACTTGTCTTCAGGCGCTGGTTTCAAAATATCAAGGGATTATTGCCTAATTACTAAAATACACTGTATTTACGCTAAAAGTGCTCTATTTTCGCTAAAAACGCTAAATCATAGAGATAAGGCTAAGTATTTGTGACACTCATATCCTGCTGTGTGTTTATCCGTTTGGGGCGTATTATATCTCGTTGGAAAGATAGATCGGAGCTCTAAAGCTATTGTTCAAACTTCATTTACATTAAGGCGCTGCTTTCAAAATATCAAGGGATGATTCCCTAATTACTAAAATACACTGTATTTACGCTAAAAGTGTTCTATTTTCGCTGAAAACGCTAAATCATAGAGACAAGGCTAAGTATTTGTGACACTCATATCTTGCTGTGTGTTTATCCGTTTGGAGCTTATTATATCTCGTTGGAAAGATAGATCGGAGCTCTAAATCTATTGTTCCAACTTCATTAACAATGCATTAATTAAAAGTTACAGATTAACCATATATTCACAAATGATTCTGATTTCACTCTGAACTCGTGTAGAATTTGATGCGATCATATCTTGCTTTATTTTTTGCCGTTGAAAGCGTTTAACATCTCGTTGGAACGATCTTACCGAGTTCTAAAACTTGTCTTCTGGTGCTGGTTTCAAAATATCAAGGGATGATTGCCTAATTACTAAAATACACTGTATTTACGCTAAAAGTGCTCTATTTTCTCTGAAAACGCTAAATCATAGAGATAAGGCTGATTATTTGTGACAATCATATCTTGCTGTGTGTTTATCCGTTTGGAGAGTATTATATCTCGTTGGAAGGAAGGATCAAAGCTCTAAATTTATTGTTCCAACTTCATTTACAATTCATTAATTAAAAGTTACATATTAACCATATATTCACAAATGTTTCTGATTTCACTCCGAACTCGTGTAAAATTTGATGCGAAAATATCTTGCTCTATTTTTTGCCGTTGAAAGCGTTTAACATCTCGTTGGAACTATCTTACCGAGTTCTAAACCTTGTCTTCTGGAGCTGGTTTCAAAATATAAATGGATGATTCCCTAATTACTAAAATACACTGTATTTAAGCTAAAAGTGCTCTATTTTCGCTTAAAACGCTAAATCATAGAGATAAGGCTAAGTATTTGTGACACTCATATCTTGCTGTGTGTTTATCCGTTTGGAGCGTATTATATCTCGTTGGAAAGATAGATCGGATCTCTAAAGCAATTGTTCCAACTTCATTTACAATGCATTAATTAAAAGTTACAGATTAACCATATATTCACAAATGTTTCTGATTTCACTCCGAACTCGTGTAGACTTGATGCGATCATATCTTGCTCTATTTTGTGCCATTGAAAGCGTTAAATATCTCGTTGGAAAGATCTTACCATTTTCTAAAACTTGTCTTCAGGCGCTGGTTTCAAAATATCAAGGGATGATTGCCTAATTGCTAAAATACACTGTATTTACGGTAAAAGTGCTCTAGTTTCGCTGAAAACGCTAAATCATAGAGATAAGGCTAAGTATTTGTGACACTCATATCTTGCTGTGTGTTTATACGTTGGAGCGTATTATATCTCGTTGGAAAGATAGATCGGAGCTCTAAACCTATTGTTCCAACTTCATTTACAATGCATTAGTTAAAAGTTACATATTAACCATATATTCACAAATGTTTCTGATTTCACTCCGAACTCGTGTAAAATTTGATGCGATCATATCTTGCTCTTTGTTGTGCCGTTGAAAGCGTTTAATATCTCGTTTGAAAGATCTTACCTAGTTCTAAAACTTGTCTTCAGGCGCTGGTTTCAAAAAATCAAGTGATTATTGCCTAATTACTGAAATACACTGTATTTACGCTAAAAGTGCTCTATTTTAGCTGAAAACGCTAAATCAAAGAGATAGGCCTAAGTATTTGTGACACTCATATCCTGCTGTGTGTTTATCCGTTTGGGGCGTATTATATCTCGTTGGAAAGATAGATCTGAGCTCTAAAGCTATTGTTCCAACTTCATTGACAATGCATTAATTAAAAGTTACAGATTAACCATATATAAACAAATGTTTCTGATTTCACTTTGAACTCGTGTAGAATTTGATGTGATCATATATTGCTCTATTTTGTGCCATTGAAAGCGTTTAATATCTCGTTGGAAAGATCTTACCAAGTTCTAAAACTTGTCTTCAGGCGCTGGTTTCAAAATAGCAAGGGATGATTTCCTAATTACTAAAATGCACTGTATTTACGCTAAAAGTGCTCTATTTTCGCTGAAAACGCTAAATCATAGAGATAAGGCTAAGTATTTGTGACACTCATATCTTGCTGTGTGTTTATCTGTTTGGAGCGTTTTATATCTCGTTGGAAAGATAGATCGGAGATCTAAAGCTATTGTTCCAACTTCATTTACAATGCATTAATTAAAAGTTACCGATTAACCATATATTCTCAAATGTTTCTGATTTCACTCCGAACTCGTGTAGAATGTGATGCGATCATATCATGCTCTATTTTGTGCCGTTCAAAGCGTTTAATATCTCGTTGGAAAGATCTTACCGAGTTCTAAAACTTGTCTTCAGGCTCTGGTTTCAGAACATCAAGGGATGATAACCTAATTACTAAAATACACTGTATTTACGCTAAAGGTGCTCTATTTTCGCTGAAAACACTAAATCATAGAGATAAGGCTAAGTATTTGTGACACTCATATCTTGCTGTGTGTTTATCCATTTGGAACGTATTATATCTCGTTTGAAAGATAGATCGGGGCTCTGAAGCTATTGTTCCAACTTCATTCACAATTCATTAATTAAAAGTTACAGATTAACCATATATTCACAAATGTTTCTGATTTCACTCCGAACTCGTGTAGAATTTGATGGGATCATATCTTGCTCTATTTTGTGCCGTTGAAAGCGTTTAATATCTCGTTGGAAAGATCATACCGAGTTCTAAAACTTCTCTTCAGGCGATGGTTTCAAAATATCAAGGAATGATTGCCTAATTACTAAAATACACTGTATTTACGCTATAAGTGCTCTATTTTCGCTGAAAACGCCTAATCGTAGAGATAAGGCTAAGTATTTGTGACACTCATATCTTGCTGTGGGTTTCTCCGTTTGGAGCGTATTATATCTCGTTGGAAAGATAGATCGGAGCTCTAAAGCTATTGTTCCAACTTCATTTAGAATGTATTAATTAAAAGTTACAGATTAACCAGATATTCATATATGTTTCTGATTTCACTCCGAACTCGTGTAGAATTTGATGCGATCATATCTTGCTCTATTTTGTGCCGTTGAAAGCGTTTAATATCTCGTTGGAAAGATCTTACCGACTTCTAAAACATGTCTTTTGGAGCTTGTTTCAAAATATCAAGGTATGATTGCCTAATTACTAAAATACACTGTATTTACGCTAACAATGCTCTATTTTCCCTGAAAACGCTAAATCATAGAGATAAGGCTAAGTATTTGTGACACTCATATCTTGCTGTGTGTTTAACCGTTTGGAGCGTATTATTTCTCCTTGGAAAGATAGATCGGAGCTCTAAAGCTAATGTTCCAACTTAACTTAACTATCTTTCCAACGAGATATAATACGCTCCAAACGGATTAACACACAGCAAAATATGAGTGTCACAAATAATTAGCCTGATCTCTATGATTTATCGTTTTCAGCGAAAATAGAGGACTTTTAGCGTAAATACAGTGTATTTAAGTAATTTGGCAATCATCCCCTGATAGTTTGAAACCAGCGCCTGAAGACAAGTTTTAGAACTCGGTAAGATGTTTCCAACGAGATGTTAAACGCTTTCAACGGCACAAAATAGAGGAAGATATGATCGCATCAAATTCTACACGAGTTCGGAGTGAAATCAGAAACATTTGTGAATATATGGTTAATCTGTAACTTTTAATTAATGCATTGTAAGTTAAGTTGGAACATTAGCTTTAGAGCTCCGATCTATCTTTCCAACGAGATATAATACGCTCCAAACGGATAAATACACAGCAAGATATGAGTGTCA